>OY728158.1:93503021-93671487 GCA_963277665.1 Viscum album
GTAGTCTCTCATGTAAGGGTAGTCACAGCTCATATAAGGGTAAATATTTGGAAAATTATTGCGGAATTGTGTATTTTAAGAGTCATAGTCCTCAACCTTTATCCTTTTAAGGGTTTGTTTTGCATGATATTAAGACACCATGTGATCATCTAAATACATTAACATTGTCAAATTAAGATATTTACATGAGGAGAATTCAAGGTGGTTTGGGTGCATGAGTTTCTGAATGTGATTGTCATCACATGTACAAGAGATATTCACCACAAAGATAAATCTAAATATCATGTAAGAAGAGATTCCTTGTTTTTTGTATAATAATATTTTAGAAACTTTGAGATATTTGATTAAATTAAAATATTCTTAACACAAAATATTTTTTGGGAGTTTTAAATCTAGCCATGACATGGATTGTCAACCTGAATGACCCTAATGCCTTCATTTTTTATTCATTTTTTATAATACCCCTTTTAAGGGTTTAAGGGGAACTCGTACATATCCCATAGGATTCATGACATTATAGGACCCGAAGGTTTTAGAGGAATTTATCCCAGACAATAAATACTTAAGATTTCCCCTCCCCAGTATGTGCATTGTGATCATCGCTCCACCTTCACATGACTGGTCAGCTAGCTATCCTATGCAGGGATGCATAGGCCTAGTACCAATGGAAAAGTCATACCCTCTCATTATTCCATGTCCAATTAGCACTTCTCTGGTGAATTCTCCTGCTCTAAATCCTCATTTTGGGCCTTGTTCCTTATAATCCAGTCTGGTATATTTTCAATTCATGTTCCTTGAAGGGATTTAGGTGGACCAAAGGCCTTGAGGTGTCCTGAAGGCCTTGAGGTGGGCCCGAAATCCTTATTGGCCCAAAGGCCTTGGGTATCCCGAAGGCCTTGAAGGATCTGAGGACCAAACTGGTGGCCCGAAGGCCCAAACAGGTGAATAGTTTTAGCTGTTATAGTACCTACTATAGTAACTACTACAATTCATGTTGTAATATTTCTACAATAATCCAGAAAAATGAATCCACCTGGATTTGATCTCAGGTCTCTTGGGTTCACTAAAGGAGTCCTCACCAACCATGATACAACTCATGTTCTACCATGAAATGGCTTATTTCTCAGATTTTTTAGGTGGTATAAATATGGTATCTAAGGCAGTGGAGCTCATCTATATAAGGAGATAATCCAACCCAAAATAAGTTGCTTCTATTCTTTTAGGATAACATTTTTCATAGAGAAACAAAGCACCGTAAAGCACACTTTTCATTACTGAATAAGGATATCCCATATCCTGTTGACTTTAAAATCTCACACTCAGGAGCTTTATGAAGATATTGAGATACCACAGAAATATTCTTTTTGTTTCACACATTTGAAGAAATTTGGAAGAATTTGTTCCAAAAAGGATTCCTGGTTTTCGTGAAGCTACTTATACAACATGAATATGAGAATCATTTATTATTTATATACATTGAGTTTCATGAAGCACTCTATTATGAACAAATATATTACATGAATGTTTTAGGCATGAAGAAGAAATTATATATCATGTGTTTACTTTTTCGTGAAGGTGGAGAGTTCATGAATCAAATAGAAGATATTGTGAATTTATACATAAATAAATGCATTATCAATTGAGAAAAACCAAAAAATAATAAATAAATTGATATAGAACATAAAATAAAAATATATAAATATTATGTGTTGTGGTTTCACCACTAAACATACATCATTCATATTTCATGAATTTATCATGGTAAAATTAAATTGAGTATTTAAGAAGATAAAAAAAATTGTTGTGAAAGAAATGTATTATATAAAATATTATTAAAGTAGTTGTTTACATCACTTTTACTTATTTAAGTGATGTTGATACTTCATCGGTAAAATGAATAATTTCCTAAGCATTTTTGAACTGAGGAAACTGATCATACATAGGTGATTAGATATATTTTAGAAAGACTAGTAAGTTATAAATGTACTTAAACAAGTGTACATGAGAATTTCAGATCCATAAAGCTTATAGAGGAAGATAAAAGTAACATCTAGTAGTAGACCAAGATATAAAATAGTGAGGTCTATTGTGGACTCTGGTAACATTGTGTAGTGCAGTATAAAGACCCTGATGTGTGAAGTTGGGAGTAGAAGTCTAGTGTGGAATTTGGTAACACTGTATGAAGAATTATAAATATCCTACTGTGTGGTCTCGGGAATTAAGATACACTATGAATCAATATATTCCATTGTAATTAATAGTAATATTATAGTAGATAATACATGTTTGGTGGGTCTAACCAACATGGAATAGAGTATTTCTTTGTACCAAACCATATAAGTATTGTGTGTTGTGATTTCTATTATCATTTCTATATATGAGGTGATACTGTGAGATGTCATTGAGTGGATTGATAACTTTAACATGTTCAATAAGTTGAATTTAAAGAAAAATAATTCATAAAATTAAACCACAAATTCACCACCACCCCTTCTTATTGGTCAATCCAGTATGGGGCTCTACACTTTGATAAACTTCATAATATTCTTATTTTATATGAAATAAAGAAAGCTCTTTCATTAAAAATAATATTAAAGAATATATATCTTTTAAATTAATGATGAATCTAAAAAACTGAGAATTATAACATAAGGTAATGGGCCTCAGTGAATCATATGATAAATAATATGATGCTAAATTGAATGATATGATTATGTTCCTTATCTCTAGAAATTATCAAAAAGGTAGAGGAAATTACAAAAGTAAACTCCCACTTAAATATTTTGATTGTGGGAGAATCATATATTTTACATTGAACTATATAAATAAGAAAGACGAATAATATGATTATGATGATTTTAATTTAAAACTTCATAGAAGAAGTGGGGTAAAACTTTTAAGGAATTCAAGTAATCTATTGAGATTAAGAAAATTTTCACTGGAAGAAACAAAAGAATTATGTTAATTAAAAGGGTATAATATGACTATACTAAAAAGATAAAAAAGATAGAGAAACCTAGAGGGAACATCGAATAAGATTATAACTTGTGGAATGCCTTGATAAAAATGAAAAACTCAAGAAATAATCCTTAGTATTAAAAAGGAAAATTGAAATATAAAATGAATGAAAAAATAATTCCTCAATATTGAAGATTTGTGCATAGAAGAAATTAAGAATCTTAAGCTAAAAGTTAGTGGTGGTAAACCCAACCCAAATGACTTTGATATTTTTATTTATTTTTTGGATAATTAATATTTTCTAGGTTGAGGGGGAACACTTACATAACCTAAAGTTCTAGAGGAGCAGGTCCCGATACATGACCCAAATATCTAGATACACAAGTCTCAATACATGACTTGAAGGCCTAAAGATGTGTATTAAATAAAACTAACCCTCCCTGGCATCTTCATCATTGAAGGTACCTAACTACACACCTCGCATGGTTTATTGTCTAGTATTTCCCCATGTAGTGCTATATGGTGCCTCATACTTATGGTGATTTCCATAACCTATTATTCTTCCAATTTTATTAGCTCTACTCTAGTGGATACTACTTTCTATGAATCCTTTTCTAGGGCCTAATCTTGTGTGGTATTCTCGAAATACTTTATGGACCTTATTTCCAAAAATCCAATGGCCTAGAGGCCTTAGGTGGCACAGAGGCCCTATGGCCCAAAGGCCAATGGTGGACCAAAGGCCCTATGGCCCATAGGCCCAAAACTAAGGCTCAAAGGCCCAAATAAAATGAATATTTCTAGATACTACTATACCAAATAGTACCTTCTAAAATACTTCTATGGTAACCCAAAAATATTCCTCCACCATGATCTGATCTTGGGTTTCATTCTGGATTATGGGGTTTGTTAAACACTCAACAACCGCCCCAACAACCAAAATGAAAGTTGAATAATAAGGAAAATTATGAAAAATATTGATGAAAAACTTGATACTAAGTAAGAATATCTATTTAAAACATAATGTCTTGAGGTTGAAAAACCCTTTAAGAAAATGAGTAAAAATTTACACAAATATTTGGTATTAAAGGCCGAAACATATAAATTTGTTGTAAGAACTTATCCCTAGTATCAGGTGAAATATACATACACTAAAATTAAAATTTCATCTAATTATACTAACCATTTAGGTTTAAGAATAAACAATGTAAAATACTAGGTTGATAAAGGATGTGAAAAATACATCACATCAACAAAAGTTAAAAGAAACTACCTAAATAATTATTCCACATACCAAGGGAAATTATACGTATTAAAGTGTACTAAATCTCAAAAAACTTATCCAAAATAAAAACCATACTTATATATATGATCAAGGTTCAATTTATATTATTATTTATGTTAGATATAAAGACACAAAGAATAAAATGGTTGTCATAATATGTCTCTCCCTATATGTATACAAGAATGAAGGGGGTGTAAAATAAAAAATATGAAAAACTCATTAAAGTACAACCAATACCCTCATAAAAGGAAAAAAATTTGACATATAACATATTTAAAAATCATGAAAATTTCTATGGAAGTTGTGGAAGAAGTTTTCATGATGATTTATAGTGTTGGTTTACTTCTACTAATCACAACTCAGGAACTAATAATTAAAGGAGACCATAAAATATGATGGATAACGAAATAAAAAAAGATTGTAAGTCTACCTTGAGTTTAAAATAATAAAAATCTACAAGGAAAGTTTCACCCAAGAATAAAGTTCTATAAGATTACATGCCTAATAAAATATGGTACTTTTGTAGAAGAAAATTTCTCTTCATGGATAGTTATAAACTCACTGTGAATGTTCAAGATAATGGAAGTAAGATTAATAAATAAAGAGAATCAATATAATAAATTCAAAAGAGAATTGGAATGGTGAAATACAACTCTAATTAAGAGTTTCAAGTTCATTTGAAGTTACCTCTAAAGAGTAACTTATTGGAAGATAAGAAGTTTTGTGGAAGGTTTAATTTTTCCAGCTATACTCCTAAAAATGTATGTCATGATTACCTAGACAAGAGGAATTTCTGAAAAAATAACACAATATAAGGTTATAAAAAGTTCACTAAGAATAAATTTCAATATAATTTCAAAAGGGAACATGTTCTTAAAGTTTTCTTGAAAATATGGATTGATCGGTTGGAAGAAGCAAAAAAGTTGGAGGGAAAGAAAAATCAAAATAATGGAACCTATTTGTTAGAAATTAAGAAAGATATTCCCCCACAAAAAGTAATCAGTGAATGGAAGAATAATTCCATGCCACCCAATAATATTGATGCTTGGAAAACTAAGGGTGACATGAAGAAAAATAAAGTTGAAGGAGTTTCTAGGTTAAGAAAACATTCTTAGCTATATTATTGTAATCGATGATAAAATAAAATTCCTCCGTATTCCATCATATTCTCTAGATAACTTACTTTGAGAAGTTAATTAAAGATGATGAAATTAAGGGGGAGCATGCCCTAATAAAGTATAAAAAGTTGAAGATAGTGATTCTGAGATCAAATGAAGCTGAAATGAATATAATAAATTCCAAATAAACAAAGATTATGAAATTATATTATGAAGTTGTGATAAAGTAACATTGAAGTATCCATTGGATAAAGATACAAATTATGATTATGTTCTAGATACTAAAAATACAAATAAATGAATTCATTACCATCTTGAGTTATGTTAATATATTTTACTACTCTTTACAAATATGTTTTGAATGAAAAAATGGGTAGAATATTAATTTTTTATGATAAATTGAAAGTGTTTTTAAAAATGAATAAACTTATTATTTTATTATTTAAATTTTTTCATATATTTTTTATAATGTATTTAGGAAAGTATGTTGAATGAAAACTCAATGAAATTCCCTTAAATTGATATTTCTTTAAAGTTAGTATCACTTGGTGAATTTTTATAAATAGCTCTGAAATATGATTTTATCACACTTGTTTTCTATATTGAGAAATACTCGTGTAGTCTTAGATTTGGTTGATTTTTGGATCATTAATTTAAGAAAATTGATTCCAACCTTCTCATAACAAATTCAAGAAAACGGAAGAAAGGGGTAGAAGAAAAAAAATTAAAGAAAGTTTTATCCTCACCCCATTATGTCAATAAGTGGGTTCAAATTTATATCATTAAGGGGGAGAAGAAAAATAATATCCCTAAAATGAGGATATTTTAATTTATTATCAATAATGGGAAGATAAAACTCACTAGATTTAAGGATATTTTGGTATTTATAAGAAATATGAAGGGGGGGATTGAAGTTCCCATTGGATAATGATAATGTAAGTATTGACATTATTATCAATGATTAAGTTAAAAAAATTCCTTTAGAGTTTCCTACAAAGTTTTCTATGGAGTTTCTTATGGTGTTTCATATAAATTTTCCTATGGAGTTTCTTTTTGAGTTTTCTATAGAGTTTCCTATGAAGTTTCCTAAGGATTTTCCTATGGAGTTTCTTATAATGTTTCCTATGGATTTTCATATGGATTTTCCTAAGGAGTTTTATATGGAGTTTCTAATAGAAATAAGATGATTCTTTACAATTCCTCAATGTTTATAACATCATGATTACTAAAAGTTTTCATGTTTCAAGCAGATTTCACTCATAAAGTTTTTGAACAAATAAAATTTTTATAAAGTAAAATTTCTTAAATATTAATGTTGAAACCCATATAAAGTTCAAAGTTATGAAGTCATGAAGTTACTATTATTTTAAGTATGATCTATGAAGTTGTGAATGGGAATATAATGATTAGAAAAATACTTTCTAACCATAGAATAAGAGTTTTTCAGATAGAGAAAGTTGATGATCACCAAATGAAGGTTCATTCGATAGAGAAATCCATTTCTATTGAATAAAATTTTATGAAGACAAATAAATTTGAACATCACTGGATTGAATAAATCAGATAGAGAGAAATATAAATTTATATCAGACTAAATAAAGTAAAAGTTTTTTTGGATAGAGAAATTTATAAATTTTATCAAATGTAAAATTATTAGGAATATTACTGGAAAAAGAAATCTAAATTTGATTTGATGGAGAAAAATTAATTGGTCTAAGTTTAGAGGATTAATATCTATACAAATTTTGATTGGTAATAGGATGACCAGATGGAGATGTGTTATCTCATTAGATATACCAATATGGATGAACTTTTGTGAGTCTATCAGATGGAATAAACATGTGAAGATCATTAGATGGAGAAAGACTTAGGTTACTGGAATGATCTAATTAGATGAAGAAGATCAGACAGAGTGGTGTATTGGAAGTCTAGGATGGATTAAATCTTGTCAATGTTACTGGATAGAGAAACATGTGAGTTTATACTCCAGAAAGATCCTTGAGTAAGTTTTTGTAAACTTTATAAATTCATACATTATGATCATTAGGGGTGTTCAGACCTGACACAACCAGACCAACCCGACCCAACCTCACCAGACTGGGTTGGGTTGGGTTCAAAATTCTATATGAATGGTTCGGGTTCATTTGGGTTGACCCATGGTCGAGTTTGTTCGGGTCACGGGTTGAGAAAAAAATGACCCAACTCGACCCAATGGACCTGATGAAGGACCCCTATGTTGCATATTATTTGAAATTTCCCTCCTACGCACATCATCACAATAGTTGCCTCACCACCCATCATCACTGATGTTGTGTTAACCCCAATTACCCACCCTCTCATTCTTTCCCTACCGCACCTTGCCTGACCTTCACCACCATCTTCCTCTTCCACTCCCCCCACCACATAGTGGGATCGCCACAACTCAATATCCACTGAACGGACACTACCCCCACTTCCATCGCCTCTACCTCCATCTCCATAGAGACCACCACAACCCTAGATCCATTGAAGAATACCATATCCTATTTCACATATGCCTTCATTTCCACCACAACCACTTCCATATTCACTGGATACTACCACACCACCTTCATTAACATTATGACTGCCATGACCCCAGATCTATCAGAGACTAGCCTTTCCACCTTCGTCTCTTCCTTTGTCTCCACCTTGGCCGCTGCAACCCTAGATCCACCACTTGGCCTGCATCGTATTTCACTAATGAGTCTACCCCCCATAGACCAATTTAATGGTTTGTTGTTTCTATACAACAATATACATCAACATTGGATCAAGATATCCTAAAATCCAACCCCAATGCTAAAAAAATGAAAATAGGTAATTCTCCACCATCGCCGCCATCCTCGAAGTACCGATGCATAACCTATGACAAGGATTCTTACAAATTCACAGTCCCAGGAATGCCACATATCTATGCACGTTCAAAAACATAGGAGTGTGCAGATAATAGGAAGATCCATGATTGGGAAATGAGAATTTTGATATATCCTCAGAATCAGCATGAGTGGAAGGTACGGAAAAGGTTGTGGTTCATTAAGATGAGGTGTTCCAACATGGAGAAGAAGACGATGCGGTAGGTTTCTTCATATGGTGTAGGATATTTATCTGGGAGACGGAATTTTTTTACATAACTCGATCGACCTGAACCAACCCAAATTGAACCAAGATGGGTTGGATCAGGTCAAATCCAAAATTAAAAACACCTTACATCAACCGACCCGACCCGACCTCTTTTGGTGGGGTCGAGTCCAAAAAATCCTTAAACCCAACCCAACCCATGGACACCCCTAATTATGATTCTAAAATATTCTTTCAACATTCAAAAATATAGTTGATATTTTAGTAATTTTTTAAGATATCTTTGATGCTAATATTTTTCAAAACTTTGATGAAAATTATTGACTCTAAAGTTTTAGAATCTTTGAAGGGGGATAAACAAAATTTGAGATGAGTGGGAAATTAAAATTTGGAGCATTCACTTCCTACTTAATTTGAGAAGGAAGTATAATTATATAAAGGGGTGAAATATCATCATGAAGAGTGATTGAAAATGGAGAATAAATAATAATTTTTTTATGATAGATCAGTGTCAGTTTCTGACCAATAATTCTCTTGGTTAAAGAACAAGTAATGGATATATTATATTAGATATATCATACTATATAGAGCATACCGAATAGAGGTGAATCAAAAAAAGTGCATTGGACAGATGCATACCAAACTGAGGTGTACCAAATGAAGGTATACTAGATGGATAGGAACTAAATATATAATTTATAGAAACAAAATAGTGGTAATCTTTCAAAGTTTTAATATTTAATTGGATCTAAATAAGAAGAAAACTTTTTAACTTGTGGAAACCAATATAATTTCCTGTTAGGATAAAAAAGGAGCTTGACATGTTTTGTCTCATTTTTATTCACTTAATTATATAGTGTATATCCATGGATATATGTGAGTTTAAATGGAAAGGACTAGGTTCCCACATTGGGACCGAACCTTGTAAAAAAATTTGTGCCTTGCATTATTTATTTATCTTTACATATGGGTAAGGTTGCGTTATAAAGTTGATAGAATTGAAACATTAACAAGTTTTAGGGATTAATTTCAAGAGAAAGAAATTTTTTAAAGATCACCACTGATTCACCCCCCCCCCCATTCTCAGTGGTCTACACATTCTTGTGAAATTTAGTTACAATTAGTGGAACTATAATTTTCCACTTGTTCCTTGGTTCCACTTATAGATTAATATAATTAAAAAATTTAATCTTTTTTAAATTTCATTTATCTAGATTAATTTTACACAATTATTTAAATATAGTAAATGTAAAACTTGAAAATAAGTTATTAACAAATCCTATAATCCTACTGAGTCAGAACTTTGTGTAGGAAATAATAATCTAAGTCAACAACTTCAATGTTATTTTTATTACTCACTTACATCCATAATAACTTTAAGCCATAAAAATTGAGTTTTTTTACTTTCTTTTAAAAAACTTTCCTATGATATCAACTACACTTACAAAAAACCATTATCAAATAATCAATGAAGTATAAAGTGTGTGATTTTTACCATATCTTAAACCAACTAATACCCTTTTTTCTTGAGGAACATTACATGCCATGTGATATCCATTAATATTATTTTATTTATAGGGATACTTATTTTCTAGATAATTCTAAACAACCTTTGAGTATTAATAACTAACTCCCCTTGAATTCCTTCTATTCTTGACTCTAAATTATGAAATAATTTATAACACGAGGAACCCATTTTTTGGTTACGACACTTTCTTTACAATATATTTTTGGTATCCTAAAAAAATAATTAGTCAATACCATGTGGTTAGTACATAAAACACAAACATGAATTCCATGAATATTATTGCTTCTTCTCCTGACATATCTTGTCCTTATTTTAGTGGTCTGATACCATTTGATATATGTACATATATTATTTTCTTATCACTAAAGTAATCTTGATTTCACTTTAATTTTATAATATATCTTTGGAAAATATTTAAGTTAATATTGGGCTCTAAATCATTTAAAATTATTCATATTAGCATGAAATTCCATATTTATCTTTTAAATACAAAGTTGTTGATCAACACCACTTGTTAAATCAGAAAGGACTTAATACCATTTTTTTTGGCATGACACTAATCATGAACTATAATTACTTTAACGTCACATGTTACACGTATCTCCTTTTATCACAATCACACCCCATTAATGGTATCTCCCCCTTAAATATAAATCACTTCAAAAAATAGTTAAAAATATTTAAACACTAGGGGAGATGGGTACTTCTTAGACATCCTCAAGTCGAGGAATGTGTTTTGTCTTAGTAGACCAAATATTTACTTCCAATATTATTCCAATCCAATGTAGTGGTTATCTATTGAGTGATACCACTTAAAAAACTTCATCTCAGATGTTTGTCTTGTAATTCTACCTTATTAGCTTAGGATTTATCTCTATTATGAGATAAGTCCCACTTATAGATTTTTCTTCATTTAATACACCATTATTGAATATTTATTCATGATTCCTCTACCATATGAGGGCTCTTAAACTGATCTTTACTTATTTACTTTTGGTTTGATTGATTAAAATATTAAGAAATTATTTGTGTCTATCCTCTTCAATCACCATTAGATTCACCTTAGCATTTTTCATCCTTGGGGAGTCTTTATTAAAGTTCACTTCCTTATTTCTCATATCTGTAGCATATTCATTATTTTTCTTATATATCTTTATTCATTATTTCCATAAATTATTATAGGATTATATCATTATTAGTTATAGGTTCACCCTTCATTGTTCTCCATCATTTTCCTCCAATTTATTAAATTGTTTTCCAACTTAACATGTTTTTTCAATGAAAATTATATTTCATTATGTCATAGGAATAGAGGGTGTAATAATAAGTATTTTAAATAATTTATTTATATAATTCCTTAACATATTTCTATGATTAACACCTATAAAATATCACCCATTAAAATTATACCTTGGGTATCTATTTCTAAATTTATATTTTCGCATACTCAACTTTTTGATGATCCTGTTAGAGGGATCACTACTTTTTCTTTTCCATTTAGGGATTTTAGATTTGACTCAAGGTCTTTAATCTTTATATATTTATCCTTTATTTGGGTATAAATGTATTAAATCCTTGATCTATCTTTATTTATATATTTTATCCTCCATTCAAGTTTATTTTTGAGAAGAATAATACTATATTTCAACTCTTTCTCCATGGAAATTTGTTTTCCTATCTCATGTGTAAGTTCTTCAAGTAAGTTTCTTGGTCCGTTAATATTTTCACCCATTTTCATTAAATATATATTCAAGGTCACCTCTACTCTATTCATCCTATTATTATCAAAAACCAAACATTCTATGGATGTATGATTTACTCTATACCTAATCTATAATTCATCATCATTACCATACAGAGATTAGATCTCATTATGATTGGTGTAAGTGCATTCTCCGGATTTAAAACATGTTGTAATTTTATTTTATTCCATTATATCATCATCTACTCCAATTTATTTTAAGTAATTTTGATTTCCATGTGTCTTAAAAGACAATGTTAAAGTTATATTTAACAATAATATTAGGATTTTTCCCCTCAATTAGTGTGTTAGTATTATTTAGAGTATTATTTTTCTTATTCCTATTCTTCTTGAATTTTTTCATAAATAAATATTATTTAGATTTTAACTAGTTTATCATTAAAACTAGGTTTAAATTCATCTCTTGAGGTGTTTTATTCAACTTTCATTACTCCCACTAATTTCCCATATATCAATTTCAATGTTTTTCACATCTTAAAGGAAGTAACACAATGAGATATTTTCTTATATACCTATTTGGAAAGGGATTTAACAAATAATTTATTTATACTTTCATCTCCAATTATTTTACTAAGCTTAGTAAAATAATTATCTCAAAATATATACTTCATGACCTCTTTTCCAAAATCCTATAGAAAAATAAGAATCTGTTTTTTCTAACCATTGAAGTTTGTTTCTTTGAGAAATGGATGCCTCGTTATTGAATCCATGTGTGCAAAAAATACAAAATATATTTATATATTGAACCTAAAATCAAGACCTTTTGTCTCTAATACCATATTATAGGACCTAAAAACCTAATAACACCCTAATATGGGGGTGAATCAGGGTAGGCATTTAATTAAAAAATCATTTCTTTTATTAACCTAGGTTATTCAAATCATGTTCCTTATTTGGAAGGAATGATTTTAATATTTATATATCTCTTAAAACTAATCTTAATAAATAATAAATATGGATATAAAAATTAAATCACAAGTGTACAAAAGGATGTTACACGGTTTTCCACTAGGGTATAATATAAGGAGAATACACAAGGAGATGTGTGACTATTCTAGGATACACTATACTCACTTTCAGTGAATGTATTTATTTAGGTTGTGGTCACTTAATTCCAAGTCACACTACCCTTACAGGGTTCTATAAAGACACATTGTTGATCCAAGGGTCGTTTTCTCTTTTTCTCCTTTGTGTGCTACTTCAATGATGGAAATGCTCATATTATATACATTTGGGTCTCTCTACGTTTGGTATGGTTGTCTTACTGTATCATATCTCTATACTTGATGTATCTTTGAAGTTCATGTAAACTACTATTATAATCATCCAATCCCTACTAATTTCAACACCTTAATGTAAGGTTTTATTCATTTTATTCAACAAAACACAGCAGTAGTAACTCTTCCTTCAGATAAAAAAATTCCTAACTATAATTATCTTGTTTCTCTCTCATTATTTAATATCTGGATACAATGGTGTAATTCATATTCTTTCCCTTCTTCTCTATAAGAAATAGATATGGAAATATATTAAAGATATTTTTATTCTTATCTCAAATAACTATATCTTAAATTCAGTTATTCTCTATTATTTCCTAATATTCAATATTGATATCCTATATTTTTTCTTCTTTGAACTGGATCTCTCAATATAATCAAACTATTATCTTTTTCTCTTCCCAAACTACTATATGTAGTTTGTATATAGTCTTAAATTCTCCAACCCTTCATCGAATATTTGGGATCAATTATCCTCTTCCTCCTAATTATCCATGATCATTCTATGTGTACCAAACATTTTAATGTGGTCAAAACATTCTAAGAAAATTGATTCAACTCCTTAAAATCTCATGCCATCTCCTTATTTAAATTCCAACCACATTTGATGCTAACTTCTTCACTATGCAAAAAAATATATTACATCATGATTTTCCTTATAAATTTTTCATATTAAAGTCTTTATAATTTTCTATATAAATATACATTTATATTTCTATAAAAACATATTTAAATAATCTAAAAGTAATTATTTATGAAAATCACCACCCAAAAATCCATCAAAATCGCCACAAAATTCCCATTAAAATTCTCTATTTATTTCTCATATGGTTCTCCATTGAAACTATCCTAAAATACTTCAAATAATTCCTATTATATTTCCTTAAATATATTCTTGGTGTAGTACCTTATTAATTATCCTTTAATATTATATAGAAATATAATCTTTCGAGTTAATTTAATGTGAGCAATGAACTTTTGGTTTTAATATCACATGAGTTTCAAACCATTCTTACTCAGCTTTGAAAATTATTCAGTTATTCTTACACAAATTAATCTAATGTGAGAGATATTTATTCATTTATGGGCCAACATATACCTATTTGATTCATTATTACCTGAGATAAGGGAACTTTAATTTAACATCACACAACACTTCATGCTCTTCATAATAATCTCATGTAGATGACTTTTATGTATGCACTGTTATGTTTTAGATTTTTTCATTTTGTTGTTGTTTTTTTGCTACTGTTACAAACTGATTGATTTAAAATATTCAAGGAGGCCTCTAGGAATTTACTTAATTTTGAATTCTGGAAGATATTACCTTCATTTATCAACCTAGATTACTCTTACATATATAGAGATTATTATAGGGCTTTCTAAAAATTTTGACATAGATCAACCACTCCAAGACATATTTCGGACTTAAACTATGGAACTAGGATAACCCTATATTAAAAAATTACCTTTATGTATACAAATAACTTCAAGAATTTTTGTTTTTTTAGAACTTTAATCATAGTGGTATACTATTTTTTTTACTTGGTTTCTTCCTATAACATCCATAACATTCAGAAAAACCTTCTCAAAATATCTAACTTATAAAACATCATCCTTTTCATACAATTCTAGAATAAATTTCAAAACTCTAATTATTCATCTTCTAGAACTTCACCTTCTTCAAATAATCTTCCTAAATAACTTCTAAACCATCTTTAAAATAGCCTTCAGAATAATTTTATTCCATTAATGCATCCTCAATAACTCATGTAATACTAATTTTAGACCTTCATCCTTCTCCATTTTTCAAAATAAATGGATTTTAATTTTAGAATAACTTTTTTACTTAAAATCTTCATATCTTATTATACCATCCCTAATTAAACATTTTATAATTAATAAATCTAACACATAACCACCTGGTTACAATAGTTATCTTGGTTAAATGAGTGTCAGTGGCCCTATTTATTGTTTTTTTATGGCATGATTTGGTTTTATAAGTTTAATGGGATTACCTTTTTAAAATATAGATTTAGACACGGGTTTTGTTTTCTAAATACAAATTTTTTATAATGGAATTTCAAGGTAAATAGGATTTTTTTAGTTTCTGGTTTTGAAATGGTATTTCAAAACATATGTGGAGATTTCTAAATAAAATTTCCATTAGGATTTATCCTAAGTTACTAGCATGAGTAAGGAAGGTATGTGAATAATTTTAAAAATGGTTTATAAAGTGAATTTGAATTAGTTTTTAAGTTAAATCTAGGAGTTCTTGGTTTGAGATTTTTTTTATTCGATTGACCTCAAGTATGAAATGTACTTTTTTTCTAAATATTTTATGTTTTGTAAAATCTTCTTGATTTGATTAACTAGTATTTTATTTTTTAAAATGATAATGAATAATTTTTTGGGGGAATCCCTTACTATGTTATGGTGTTTTATATGGTTGTATGGAATATTGTTCATGTGGGTGCATTATTTGACCCTATAATGTTTCGTTTTTAGTATCAAAGTTCTTAGGTTAGTCTAAATTGAATTAATTGACCATATAAAGGGTTGATATGGGTAAAATTTCATGGTTTTGATGGAATCATGCATAATATAATGAAGATATTTAGGGTTTTCCTCTAAGGTATATTGGTCCTAGATTGATATGGTGATCTATTAGGGTAGTATTTGGGTAGATATAATGAGTAATTTCACTTTCAGAAGGTGTTGGGTGTGTGAGAATGCCTATGTGAGAAACCCTGGGAGTTTAATAAGGGTGATTCCAAGGGGTTATCCATGAGGTACTTTTCCTTGGGATGTTCTCTAAGGCTAGGGTTTTCTTGTTTACATTTATTTATTAACTATTCTATCTTATTATGTGATATAAAGATATTGGTGGTTGTGACCATGTCCTAAGTAAGAGGACAGTGGGTTTTGATGTGATGGAATGTGATAGTGGATATTAGGGCCACATAGAGAAAGAGGGTTGCGATCTGAGTTGATGATGTTTGACAATACTAAGTGAAAGGGTGTGATCTATGATATGAGGTGGTATGGGATATGATATGTGATATGGTATAAGGTATCACCCTAATTGAGAAGATGATGGTATCAGATATGATATGTGATGATTTATGTAATGAGATATGAGACCTCACCCTAAGTTAGAGGGTGGAGGTATGTGACATGGCATGAGATTGTGGATATTGGGGTCCACCCTGAGTGAGAGGGTTGGGATCTAAGATGGTGATTCTTGACCAACCTTAAGTGAGAGGGTGTGATCATATTTGGTCACACCCTAACCTTATTTTCCCTTAATATTATTTATTTTTCTCAAAAATTATCCTTGAAATTCATGTCAAATTCCCTTGGTTTTTTAAAATTTTGAAGTTGTGGTGTTAGCCGCATGGTTAGTGTTAACCGTGCAGCCACCATGAAAAATCTAAAATTCTTTATCAGTAGAGATTTTAATGTTTGATGCACAGTTCTCCTAACCATGCATCTTCCTATGTTTTTTTAGTGAGGGGAATAGGGTTAGTGCATGGTTTGGTAAATTATATAGTAAAATCATGTGACCTGTCTAGGTTCTAAAATGTATAAAATTACTAAACTAACCTCCCCTAATTATAACCCCCCCCCTCCCCCTGATCCACTCTTTATCCCCACTCACACAAGAATTCAAAGAGGATCCCTAGACATGGCCCTATCCTCTTCCTCCTTCGAATCCTCAGATCATTCTTCCATTCCAAGCTAATTCTTAAAGGTTAACAATCTCTTCCTCTCTTTTATTCCTATTCTTATTGTTTATTCTTCTTCCCTCCAAGAGAGACCATGTTGGTTAAACCCTAGGTCATGGGGTTTGTTTAATCTTTTTTTTATTAGTATTTAGGGCTTTTAAATCTTAACTTGAGACCCCTACTATCAATGTTCATTGAAGGAGATGTGTTTCCATTTATTTGAGGTAGATTGTTCCAGGAATAACTTTTTAAACTTTATAATATTGATTGATTTATAATTTCCCTTAATATATGGTTTAAATTTCCTAAATTTTATGCAATTTATAATTGTTTATCTTAGTATTTGTGATTTTAAAGTTTTATAAATGGTATTTTAATGGATTTTAGGCCATTTATAGTTGAAAAATAATTCCTAAAACCCCAAGGTATTTTAAAATTTTTCTCAATTACTTATTTAAGAAATTCAAGTTTTAACAGGGATGTCTAAGAGTATTCAATTATTTTGAATGTTTCTCCACAAGTGACAACCAAACAATTCTACTTGTTTTAAAATTAAATAGATTATTTTTTAAGATCTTGTTATCCCTTGGTTATTACCTTATGATTCTTATTACACATTTTGATTCTTATTGTGTGAGTAGTGACATTTTAAGTGATGTTTGAATTTTTTATTAAGAGGTTTTGATTTGGTCATCATGGAATCGAGCTTCATTTTGTTTTTAAAAATTTTTATTTCAATGTATTGAATCAAGTTTAGTTTTAAAAAGGGATTTTCATGTTTTAATACTTGGTTTAAATATTTAAGGTCTCATTGAAAAAACCTTAAAGGAATTTCATGGTGTGAGTTCCTCAAATAGGTACCAAAGGCCCAATTGGTATTTTATGTAAAGATTTGGATTGATCCCCTTTCTTATTATTATTATTTGGGTTTTATGACGATATTGGATGTGTTATGTTTTTAAGAGAAGGGTTTGTTTTTAAAAATGGGTTTATATAGATAAGGGGAGGGGATTTTTATATGTTATTAGGGTTTCATGTGATTTCCTTGGGATTATGAGCTCACCTCCCTTTCTATTGATCATGGGAACCTAAGAACCTGGTAAGAAACATTAAGAAAAATATTGTTAAGTTTGGTGCACCATGACTCACCTTGGACTATATTATAACACTAACTAAACATTGACATGATTTGTATTAAGGATTCACTTTTGGGGTGGCCACGTTCACTAGGCATTGAGATTACTCTCCCTTGTGATTGCACATAGTTTTTTATGACTGGTTTGATCATAAATATAGTATAGGGTCCTTGGTTTCCTTGACCTTAGTTTCAAGGGTCACTCCCATGATGTTGTTTACATTTGGTTCTTCTCTTTTATAGTCAGAAATTATTATTGGTTATGACTTTCTACTTTCCCTTCACTAAACAAATATTTTTACATTAGTTATTTATTTCCTTCATTGAGTTTCTATTATTGGTGATTATTTTACTTTCATGTAGTAGTGGTTGTCATCTGTTATTGGTGTATTTTATGTTTTTATTTTTTAACTTTTTTGGGGTTTAAAGACAAGTTATAAATGTTTTTGGAATTGATTTGGGAAAGAAAGAATTTTAAATAAAATTGTTTAATTTATATAGTTTAAAATAATATTCATACATTCATCAAAAAGGATTTTTAAGTGATCTTCCTAGAATTAGAGGTTTTATTTAAATGATGTGGTGTGGTTAAAAAATGGAAAGTTAAGATTGACTAAGTGGGTTGTTTTACTCAAAATGCTAAAAAGGTGTTATTTTCAGGAAATTCATTTCAAATACTACTATAGATTTGGGTTTATTCGGTGCTAGATTTTATCAGCACTAGTGAAAAGCATTGATAAAGGTTTCCTTTATTAGCACTAAAAAAATACTGATAAAGGGTGCCTTTTATTAGTGCTAAAAAAATCATTGATAGAATAACACCTTTATCAGCGCTTTTTTTAGTGTTGACAAAGAGTTCTCTTTATCAGCACCTTTTATAGTGTTAATAAATGTCTTCTTTATCAACATTATTTAAAGCACTGGTAAAACTAAATATATCATTCACGTGAGTCCCACATCAAACTTACGAGCATTTGGATGCTTCTTTTTATATGATTATGTGGCATTAACACATTAGAAGCCTCTTACGGGGATGGACTCCCACAACACTCTTCACACACCTAAATGGGCTCAGGCCTATAAGAACAAGCCCCAGTAGGCCTTGACCCACCCTCTACTCACTAGAATCCACTCACTCAGTAGGTCTTCCCTATTGGGCTGCCTAAATGGTTGGCCCTTCAGGTTGAGGGCTAGCTGAGTTACTCAATTTTTTTATAATTAATTTCTTATTTCATATATATATATATATATATATATATATATATTAAATTTTTTTGTTTTTAATTTTTATTTCCTTAATATGTTTTAAAATTTATTTTTTTAATATTAATTTATATTTATTCATTTTTTTACAATTAAATTCTTAATTCATATATAAAAATATATATTGACATATTAAATATTAATATATAAAAATATATATTGATATATATTAAATATTGATGTATATTAATATATATATATATTAAAAAATATTAATAAATATTATATTATTTATTTAATTATATATATAGCAATAAATATTATATTAATTTTTAATTAATAAATTAAAAAATTAAAAAAAAATATTATATATATATATAACTAAATATTTAATACACTTTATAATTAATAAAAATGAATAAATTTATTAAATACTTAATATAATAATTAAATAAATAATATATTATTTATTACTATATATATATTAAATTTAATAATTTGTATTAATAAAAATTTCATTAATAAATTTTTTTAACATTTATTTTTTACATATAGTTTTAATTTTCATAATTAATATATATTCATTTTTATTTAAAAATATATTCATGCGAGTTCAGGGGCTCGACCGGGCCAAACCCCAAATTTTTTATAATTAAATTTATTAAATTTAATATATATATATATATAGTAATAAATAGTATATTAATTATATATATAATTAAATGATTAATATATCTTTTATAATTAATAAAAAAATTAAATTATTAAAATAAATAAATTTAATATATATAGTGATAAATAGTATATTAATTATTTAATTAGTATATTAAGTATTTAATATATTTATTTATTTTTATTAATTATAAATAGTATATTAATTATTTAATTGTATATATAATTAAATTTCACTCATTTTTAAGATGCACTCATTTAATATAATTTATTCATTGATAATGTTATTTGTGTGCTTAATTTTTATAATTTATATATTTTAAATATATATTTATTTAATATTTAGTAATTTATTCATTTTTAATGTTTTTTTACCTAATTATTCATTAATATATTTAATATTTTTTTAATTTATTTATTTTCAAATTTTCTTTGTACAATATTTTTGTAATTTTATATATTTTCTAATATTTATTTATATCTGTTTGTCCATTAACATTTAATTTTTTAATATGTTTTTAATTTCTATAATTAATATGTATTCATTTTCATTTTAACATATATAAATATTCATTTTAATTTTTTTAAAATTATCTATATAATTAATACCAGTTATTCATTTTTTTAAGTTATTCATTCTTAGTATAATTTATTTCATTAATAGTCATCACAAATTATATAATGTCATTATTCAATTTAACATCTATCAAACTTGAATATATATATATACAATAATTCCACACACACAAATATTTACACAATTAATGAAATCTTATATAAAAACACACACACCTAATATTTATGTAATTTATTTAGATTTTAATATTTATTTTAGAATTTCATTTGGTAACACAATATATTTAATATATTATGTTTTTAATCAGTAAATTGTATTAATTTTTTTTAATATTATTTCAGTTAGTGTAATTTATTCATTTTTTATTTTATTTTTTATTGTTTAGGTTTTGTTATTTAGTCGTTTTCTAATATTTATTTATATATATATATATTTTACTATGTTTTAATATTTTAAATATATATTCATATTCATTTCAATATATATCCATATTTTATTTTTTTAATAATTTTTATAATTAATAAAACTTTTCCATTTTTTCAATATTTTTAAAGTCTACTCATTTTTAATTATTCAATTTCACTCATTTTTAACATTCATGTATTTAAGGTTATATATTCATTGATAATATTAAGGATATATTTGTAAATAAATTTTTATAAATAAATATATTTATAAATGTATATTTACTATATTTATAAAATTATATATTTATAATTATAAATAAATAAAAAAAAATTAAAAAAAATTATTTATATAATTATAAATAAATAATAATATATATATTAGGTGATTGGGGGTATAACTATATTAAACACACACACACCACACATAGAGACCGAAAATGCGGGCCATCCCCCCCTAAGGGATAACCCACCCATCAATCCTTATTTATTCAGCACATGTCCTGAAGGTCCAATGGGCATGAAGCCCATTACATGGCCCAAAGGACCACAAACTAGCCTGAAGGTCTGGTGTAGCATCATGCCTGCATCATGTCTGCATCATGCCTACGTCACCATCTGTCTGTGTCACTACCTAACCACATCATGTCTACGTCACCTCCTACCAGCAGAAATTCACTCCCACTCAGATTTGAACCCGAGTCTAATACAGGATTATGAAGATCCTTTACCGCTCGCGTAAACCCCCAACTGCAACAAACAAATAATTATATATTTAAATAATTTTAAAATTATAATAAATACATTTAAATAATGAATATATTTGTTATATTTATATTTATTTATTAAATATATATATATATAATTATATAATTATATATAATTATATAAATATATATAATTATATAAATATATTTATAATTATATAAAAATATTTATAAATATATTTACAAATATATTTATTTATAATTATAATTATAAATATATATCTCTGATTATATTTATAGATACATATTTACTATTATTTTAATATATTTATAGTTATATAAATTTATATTTACTTATTTATTTATAATTATATACAATTAAATTTTTTAATTATATTAATTATATTATTAAAATTAATTATATAGGGCTTTTGGGCGCTGATAAAAATATCTTTTATCAGCACCAAATAAGCGTTGATAAATATTTATTTTATCAATGCTTTTTTGAAAGCACTGATAAAATCCTTCATGGTCTTTCAAATAGAACCCTAACAGAACTAATTTCCCTCACGTCATTCAAGCTACCGTAGAATTTTCACTTTGTCACCACTCCCCCTCAACCTTCTCTTGGACAAATCAACTCTCAAATCTAATTTATGTTATCATTTATCCTCCTCTCTCATTTATCAGTATTGTCAATCACATCTCTCGCGCATACCTAGTCCAAACCACATTATATTTTGTGTGTCCTTTATTTCTTGATTTTTTAGACCGCCTCCCCATTATCATTATCTTCAGCCAAGGATGACTACCCACCATCATGAAGTAGCCCTCTAGTGACAACCCATTCTCCATCTTCCACTCCCTCGGCCAACAGATGTAGTAAGCCTTCCCCCTCTCCCTTCCTGACCACCCCGCCGCCATCGCTGTCTCAAATTTTTGTTGAATGACTTGTTTTGTAATTCAGACTAGTGGGAGATTGAATTCAATATTTTACAATTTTAAATTAGGTGTTGGATTCAAGAGTTTACCATTTGATATATAATTTTCTAAAAATTATTATTATATGATTTAAGGTTTTTTATAAGGGTGATGTCCTATAACATCTTGTTACCGTTTTGACATGTATGCCTTAAACCTTGTCTTGATTTTTCCTTTTCATTGATAGTGTAGGGTGGAGTTTAGATTAGGAGGATACATATAATAGTGAAGTCAGATATTTGTTGGATTCCTGCCTTCAAATCAACATTTCATGCAGACTGCCAGAGGATTACACGCCATGTAACAGGCTTACACATCTTGTAATGGTCATGCAAACAGGTCATGATCGGCTTCACGCTGTGATGGTTATACGTCACGAATTGTCACTACATGTCATGATGGAATTAATGATCAGTTTTTAATTCAATGCATCATAATTTAAGTTGAGACGATGCATTTTTTGATGGTTATGAAATTTAAATGGTTCACAATGTGTATTGGGATTACACGTTGTGTAATACCCCGACTGTGTTTTTTTAAACAGGAAGTATGGCTGGTTATTTATTTTCTCTCCACTCCAGAATCAACTTCCTCAACCTAATTCATTCCCCAGGTGATCTAGAATATATCCATCACTTCAGAATCCTTTTTTTGCATTGTATCATCGTTATGCTTTCAGTGTGTTTTCTGGGTAAGTGTTTTCCATCGTTCTTTGTGTTTCTCTCTTTCTCCTCTCTTGGGTTTTTAATGGATCAACTTGGAATTGATGGATATATGCCCAATTCTATTGGATCTTACTTATAGGTTTATTTTCGAGGTCTTCTTCACCTTTATTCTTGTTGACAGATGTTGTTATGAGTATTGAGTTTCGGAAAGAGGTAAGTGGTTTCATCCTGATTAGCCAAATTGATTATTCCTAAATTGTTTGATTTATTTATATTGATGATTTAAATTCAATTGCTCAAATTTTCTTTAAATTAAATTGATAAAACCCAATTCTAGTGAATCAGTAGATTTGAAATGGTTTTGGAATGAATACTTGTGGAAATTAATTGTGAAAAGAATGAAATTTATTTGAATGGATTTTAAACTTGTGAAAATGGGTTTAAATGATTTGATAGAAACTCAATGGTTTTACCTTGTGAAAATGACATGTTTTTTTTTAAAACCCATTTTGGTTTTAAATAGAAAAATTGGAATTTTGAAATGGAATAATGGTATTTAATTTTATTTTAAGCTATATTAAAATAAATTACCCATCATGTAAGAGCACATGCAATCCTTAGGTAGTTGGTGAGTTATTTGTATACACTCTACACTATTACAACATTCTAAAACATACATAAGGTGGGTCACATCCCCGATGGGAGGGTTATGATTCACCTCTTTCCAGTGTCGGGGGGTGTGAGTATACTCATTTTGATGATATCACTTATAGAGTGTGGAATCCTATAGCTGGTTAATAGTATCATACCTACTTGGCAGATGAACATGTTGCTCACTTGTTTATTTATATATGAGATATAAATGTATGTTAATGTTGTAAAAATGATTTACTTTCCATTTTTGGATTTACATAAACTATTTTATGTAGAAATTTTATTTAAAACATTTTTTTAGAAATATTTCATCTCTTGTAAAGTAAATCATGTGCTTTAAAATTATTTTCTATCATTTTGAAATTGTATAGAATGGTTTGTTTAAATATTCTTTTAAATTTCCAAACCTATTTATTTTGAAAATTGAAATATTTTATTTGGATAATATACATTTTACATATGTTATGGAATCCTTACTATCATACTAGGATTAGGCTCACACCCTACTTTTTCCTTCGGGTGTTTGTAGACTTTCTTCATCTAGGTTTGAGAAAAGGGAAAGGATCAATTGGAGGTGGATCAAGCTGGTGAACCATGGTCTTGGTGAGTTGTGTCCTTAGGGACCTGGGTTGTGTGTACCTATTTTAGTACTTGGGTTTTAGTACTTTGTGTATTGTCATTCCTTATTGTATTACGGTACTTTACTCTTGGTGGAGTTTTCTTTTGATATTTATATTGTCTTGATTCTTTTACTTTCAGATTGTTGGTAGAAAAAATCATTCAAACTTGTATGTTGTATGATTCCAGGTACTATTCTATAACCCATGGGGATTGGTAATGCCATTCGGTCTATGTCAGGGCCCACTCAGTTATCAGGTTACCAGGGTACTCAGGCCGGTTCATGACAAAGTGGTATCAGAGGAGGCTGTTGAGATTTTGTTTTGAATTCAGTATGCATTTTTGAAATCTTTTCGGGACATAGGATATAGTTGCGATTGATTTTATAGACAACTCTCACCACAATGAACCTAAAGTCACCAAGGGTGGTTAGGGAAGTACATCTTATAGATTAGTTCTAGTCCTTTCCCTATTTTTATTTGGACATAGTGGAATCCAAATCTTTTTATTTCATCTGTTGGGAATAATTTTCCTTGTTGCTCTATTTCAGTGTTAATCTAATGTCTTCCTTCTATCTAATGATGTTTTGTAGCATCATGACTCCAAGAAGATGTGAAAATCAGGTCCAGGAGGAATTTTCTACTGAATCGTAGTGATCAAATCCTCTGGTGTACCCAAATCTAGTTGAGGTGATTGTGCAGAATATCCATGCTATGGGACAAGCACCACCTTCAGTTCCCATTCAGGCTCCATCTATGGATCCTCATGGGGATGTTCTATGAAATCATTCTCAATATTTCCTTCACCAGAATTCGCTAGTTTTTAAAGTCTCCAATAATCCTCAATATGGTGAGGAATGGTTGAGAAAGATAGAACGTCTATTTGAGTTCTTGGAAACACCATACATGATCAAGGTAAAGTGCGCCACCTTCATGTTGGAAGGACCAAGCAGGAGATGGCGGGACACAATGGTGATGGTAGGGAAGCATGAGGGCTTAGAGTGGAAGTACTTAAAGGTTATTTTCACCAACCAGTTCTATCTAGATTAAATAGTTTTGTCCAATACTTTGGATTTTTTCAAGCTTGATCAATCCAAAAAAAAGGTGACCAGGTATTTGAATCACTTTGTCAAGCTAGTGCAGTTTTCTCCTGAGATCTTATCTAATGAGAGGATGAAGGCTCGACGATTCGAGATGGGTATTCAATCAAATATCCATTCTTAGGTTGTAGTTATAAGGATTCCCACTTATGTTGATGTGATGGATAGGGTGATGATGGTTGAAGTGGACCTGGCCATAAAGTTAGGGTTGACGGGAGTTCCTTTTTTTCATAGTGGCAGTGTTGGTTCCTTCAAATGAACATGATAATTCTCATGGCCGTTCTCGATGGAAGAGTCATTTTATATCTCCTGAAATGCTATGAGGAAGTCATTTTACTTGATATCAGTTTGGAAATACATGACATTCTAATAGGGTTTGCACTGAAGCACCCAATAATTGTAGCTTCTACAGACATTCAGGGAACTTACAGAGATTTTTTTGTCATTTCTCTACTCTGTGTAGTGGACTATGATCATCAGCTCTTCCTACAACTATGTGGAAACTAGATGCTTGATGTATAAAAGGGTTCTAGCGATAGGCACCCGGAATGAAGCTTCTTCATGTAGTGAAAGAGCCTCCAGAGGAAGCGGACATGGGTCCAGTGACCATGAGAGGTACCATTACTATAAAATATTCATTAGTGACTACTCTATTTGATACTAGTGCATCTCATTCATTTATTTTAACCTGTATTGTTAATCTTCTTAATCTTCCTATAGATATTTTATCTTGTGTAATGGATATTGCTACACCCCTTGGTACAAAGAGAGAGCAGGGTCTCTATAGCCCTGCTTGTGTCTTATCTCTATCAAATGCTAATTTAGCTTGTAGTTTTATGGTTCTTGATATGAAATATATTGATGTTATATTCATGATGGATTGGATCATTTCAAATAATTCCAGCATTGATTGTTATCTTCGATGGGTCTACTTTACTACACCCAGTGGTGCGTCTCTTTTCTTTCAAGGAGATTGGGACCCGAGGTCGAGCAGAGCCGGACCTTCTTATCCAGAGTTGGGGAAAGTGATATCAATGTTTTATTTTGATCTAGAGCCAGAATATTTGATCAATGATATCCCTACATTCATTTTAGAGTTTCCCGACGTGCTTCCTTTATATTTCTCTACTCTGCAACTGGTAAGGGAAGTTGAGTTCTCTATTAACTTAATGCCTAGAACTCAACCAATTTTAATTCCCTCCTACCGCATAGAACTAGTTGAACTGAAAGATTTAAAGTCTCAATTAGAAAATCTTCTTGAGAAAGGATTTATATGCTAAAGTGTCTCACCTTGGTCAGTATCGTTTCTCTTATCTAATAATATTGATGGATCTCTTTGCTTATGTGTTGATTATCAGAAACTCAATCAAGTTACGATAAAGAAAACGTATTTTTTGAAGACATATTGATGATTTTTTTTATCAGCTAAAAGGTGTGAAGTGATTTTCAAAGATTTACCTTCAATCAGGTTCCCATCAATTGAGGATAATAGAATCTGACATTCCAAAAACTTCCTTTTAGAGTAGGTACAGCCGGAATAAGTACCTTGTTGTGCCATTTGTTATGAAAAATTATAATGTATTTTCAAGGATTTGATGAAGAAGATCTTTCATGAATATTTGAATACTTTTGTGGTGGTCTTTGTGTATGACATCATTTTTTACTCTAAATCCAAGAAGAAACATGTGCATCATCTGAGAATATTTCTAAGTCTACTGAGAAGTCACCGACTCTATGCCAAGATAATGAAATGTGACTTCTAGATTTGGGAAGTGAAATTCTTGGGACACGTAGTGTCTGAATATGGTATATTAATTGATCCTAAGAAGGTAAAGTTTGTTATGAATTGGGAGTGAGCACAGAATATCTTCAAGATCTTGATCTTCTGGGGCTTAGCCAGATATTACCACAGGTTCAAGAAAGAATTTTCAAATTTAGATTCTCTGATGACTGCTCTAACTTAGAAGGGGTAAAGTTTGGTTGGGATTATAAATGTTAGAGTTCTTTTATTGATCTGAAATATCTTTTGACTATTTCATTGTTGTTGACTCTTCTAAATGTCGGACAAGGATATGTGGTCTTTTTTGACGCATCGGGTTTAGATTTAGGTTGTTCTCTTATGAAGGGTGATCATATAGTATCTTATGGATCTCGTTAGATTAAGACACATGAGAATAATTACCCTACCCATGACCTTGAACTTGAAACTGTAATGCACATGCTTAACAGTTAGCGGTATTACCTTTATAGTGAAATGTTTAGCATGTTTTCAGACCACAAAAGATTGAGTTATATATTCTCTCAAAAATATTTGAATCTTCTCTATAGGCATTGGGTGGAGTACCTACAGTCATTCGAATTCTACATCACCTATACCTTGGGGAAAGGAAATTTCATTGCAGATGAATTAAGTAGGAAACTTCCAACCCAAGCAGTGAAAGAATATTCAAAAGAGTGTAATTTGATAGATCTATATTCCCAGTTGTAAATCCGAGTTCAGGAGAAAGGAGTCTAAGTTTCTTTAGCCATCATTCAGTTATCATCTTCTCTTCTTGAGATGATTCTTCAAGATAAATAGATTTATGATGAATTCTATAGCATTAGGGACTCTCTCTATGGAGGGGACACGATTTCCCAGTGTTTGTTCTCTAAAGAGGGTGTTATATTCTATCAGAATCACTTCATTGTGCCTTTAGCATCAAGGTAGGATGTGATGGGGGATTTTAATAATTCCCAGTGGGTAGTGCATCTAAAAACCACAAAAATGTTTTATGATATGTGGTGGAATTTCTGGTGGCTAGGGATGAGGCAAGCCATTTCTGTGTTTGTCTCTCATTGCTATATGTTCCAATGGGTTAAGACTGAGCACCCAAAACCTTCAGGTTTACTACAGCCACTTCTAGTCCCTACTTGGAAGTAGGATGAGATCTCTATGGATTTTTTGGTTGGATTTCTTTGTACCCAAAGAAAGAATAATGTGATAGGTGTTTTGATAGACAGGCTGACTAGTTCGGATCACTTTATACCCATTCATGATATAACCAAAGTTAAGGAGTTGGTAAGTATCTATGTGAGAGAGATTGTTCATTTTCACAAAGTCCATATGTTATAGTCTCTAATCAGGATTCTTGGTTTACTTCTCAATTTTGGAGAGGCCTTCAGGAGGTACTGGGATCTTAGGTTCATTTGAGCATAGCCTACCATCCATAGTCGGATATCGATATAGAGAGAGCTATATAGATTCTTGACGATATGCTTCACACTTGTGTTCTTGACTTCGGTGGGGCTTGGGATGATCACTTGGGGTTGGTTGAGTTATCTTATAACAACATTTACCAATCCTCAATTAGGATGGATCCTTTTGAGACCTTTTATGGTCATCCTTGTAATCTCTATTGTTCTTGTTGGAGGTTGGTGAACATTCCTTGGTCAAAACAAGCTTGGTGCAGGAGATGACAACTAAGATTCATCTGATTTGTAAGATAATATTGATAGCACATAGATGATATAAGTATTATTCGGATCAACATCATAGACCTTTGGAGTTTTCAGTTGGAGATCAGGTGTTCTTGAAAGTTTCACCCTAGTTTGGTCATCGACGGATTGGGAGGCAAGGGAAGCTTGCTCCTCATTTTGTGGGACTTTTTGAGGTTGTTGAGATGGTAGGGAAAGTTTATTAAAATTTAAAACTTCCACCAAAGATAAAATTGATACATAACGTATTCTATGTATCATAGCTGAGAAAGTATCTCTCTAATCCATCTCACATTTTGAGCTGGAGTAATCTTGAGATTGAACCTTATTTATCTTTGACCAAGCAGCCAGTCATGGTAGTTGATTCTGAGACAAAGGTAATTTGTGGGAGAATGATACCTTTGGTTCATGTGTTATGGAAGAATGGTTCTGATAATCATGAGACATGGTAATGCAAGGCACTAATGAGAGATCAGTGTTCTCATATTTCTGGCATGGAATCTTCTTCATAGGCCTTCAAGGGACAAAAATTTCTTATAGTGGGGAGGTTGTAACATCATGTTACTATTTTGATAGGTATGCCTTAAACCTTGTCTTAGTTTTTCCTTTTCTTTGATGGGGTAGGGTAGAGTTTGGATTGGGTGGATACCTATAATGGAAATTTCAGAGATTTTTTGGATTCTCACCTTTAAATTGACTTTTCATGCAAACTGCCAGAGGGTTACACATCGTGTAACAGAATTACATGTCGTGTAATGGTCCTACAAACAGGTCATGATCGGTTTCATGTTGTGATGGGTACATGTCATGAGTTTTCACCACATTTCATGATGGAATTAATTATCAGTTTTTAATTGAAATCATCATAATTTAAGTTGATGTGACACTTTTTTATACAGTTACGAAATTTAAAGGGTTCATGACATATATTGGTATTACACGTCATGTAATACCCCGACTATATTTTTTTAAATAGGTAGTGCGGCTGGTTATTTCTTTTCCCTCTGCTCCAGACTCAACTTCCTTGGCCTAAGTCATTCCCTATGTGATCTCAAACCTATTCATCCCTTATGAATCCTATCGTTTGGATTTGTATCGTCGTTATGCTTGCAGTGTGTTTTTTGAGTAAGTTTTCTCCCTAGTTATTTGTGTTTCTCTCTATCTCCCCTCTTTTATTTTCAATGGATTATATTGGAAATGATAGATAAATGCTATGTAGTGTTGGATATCACTTATAGGTTGAGTCTTGAGGTCTACTTCACCTTCGTTCTTGTTGATGGGTGTCGTTTTGAGTGTTGAGTTTCAGGAAGATGTAGGTGGTACCATCTCAATAAGCCAAATTGATTATTCATAAATTGCTTGATTTATTTCAATTTATGATTTAAATTAAATTGCTCACATTTTATTTCAATTAAATTGATAAAATATAATTCCATTGAATCAGTAGATTTGAAATGATTTTGGCACAAAAACTCAAAAACCCCCCAATTCCATTGAATTGGGGTGTGTTTATGGAAATTGGTCAATTTAAATTGTTGAATTTAAATTTTTGGATTTGATGGAAATTTTTTTAATTAAATTTTTGAATTTAATTGTGGAAATTAATTGTGAAAAGGATGGAATTGGTTTTTTATGGATTTCAAACTTGTGAAAATGGATTAAAATGATTTGATAGAAACTCATTGGTTTTATCTTGTGAAAATGGTATTTTTTTATTAAAACTTATTTTGGTTTTGAATGGAAAAAATGGCATTTTTAAATGTAATAATTGTATTCAATTTTATTTTAACTTGTCTTAAAATAAATTTCCCATCATGTAAGATCACATGAAAGCCTTAGGTAGTTGGTGAGTTATTTGGAAACACTCTATTCTATTAAAATATTCTAAAACATACTTGTGGCATGTCACATCCCTGATGGGAGGGTGACAAGTCACCTCTATCCAGTGCTAGTGAGACCATAGTATACTCATTTTGAGGAGATCACTTAGAGAGTGTATATTCTTATAGCTGGTTAATATGATCATACCTATTTGGAATATGTCCATGTTGCTTGCTTGTTTATTTATATATGAGATATAAATGTATTTCAATATTGTAAAACTACTTTACATACCTTTTCTATATTTACATAAACTTTTTTATGTAACTATTTTATTTAATCCATTATTTTAGAAATATTCCATATCTTGTAAAGTAAATCTTGTTCTTTAAAAGTATTTTCCATCATTTCAAAACTATATAGCATGTTTTGTTTAAATATGCTTTTAAATTTTCAAACCTATTTATTTTAAAAATTAAAAACTTTTCTTTGGATAATCTACATTTGGAATATGTTATAGAATACTTGGTGGTATCATATTGGGCTTAGGATTACACCCTAATTTTTCCTTCAGGTTTTTGTAGACTTTCTCCTTCCATGTTCGAGTAAATGGAAAGGATCACTTGGAGCTGGATCAAGATGCTGAACTGTGGTCTTGGTGAGTTGCATCCTTATGGACCTAGGTTGTGTTTCCATATTTTAGTACTTGGGTTGTAGTACTTTTCTTATTCATTCCATATTGTATTTTGGGACTTTACTCCCAATAGAGTTTTCTTTTTATATGTATATTGTCTTTCTTATTTTACTTCCACATTTTTAGTGGAAAAAATCATTCCCACTTGCATGTTTTATGATTCCAAGTTCTAGTCACCAACACATGGGGATTGAGAATACCCTTCGAGCTATGTCAGGGTTGGCTCAGTTATCAGGTTACCAAGGTACCTAGGTTGGTTCGTGACATATCCAATGATTATTTTGATAGAAAAATTATAATTAAATCAATTTATAGATGTGATGTGAAGAGTATATCCATTAATATTATTAATTATTTAAGATAAATTGTGATAAATAGAAATCCTATTGATTTAATTTATTTTTTATTTAAACTTATTTTAGTTATTTAAGATTTTATAGACTCATGAATTAAATTGAAATTGTCTAATTATAATCCATTTATCATCAAATAATGAAAGTTATGACTTTCATTTAAGGGATATGTTTATTATTCAGTTGTTCCAAAACATTAATTAGAATTAGTGTGATTTTAATTAAAGGAATGACTATGTTTTTTTTACTTTTTTGTGGAGTTTTGTTTTTATATATATTATTTGAAGGTAGATTTTATACTTTTATAAAATTGTGTATTATGGTTATTTAGATTTAAATTTAACTATAGTTTTTTACTATTTATTTTGATAATATTTTAAAAAAAAATAATGGTTTTGGGGGTTTTAAAATTCAAAAATAGGTTGGTAATTAAATTTTATTATTTTATAGTGATTTTTATTGGTTTTGTAGTTGATTTAGTGAATTGGTTTTAAAAAAGAATATGAATAGTATAGGATTTTATAAAATTTATTTCTAATAGGATTACTTGATTAAATGGATAAATAGTCATTTTTGTGAAAATAAACATTGAATTAATTTTTTAGAGTTAAAAATAAGAATATGTTGTTTTAAATGTAATCACATGGTTTTGATTAAGATTATCTATAATTTTAGAGACCTATTAAATGGGTTTCTTATAGTGGTTTAGTGTGTGTTTTATTTTAGGTATTTTGGATATGATCATGTTAATATATAAGGTTTGAAGTATAGAATTTTGAATGTTGTACTATAATGTTTACATCATGTTCAGATAGAGTTGAAAGGGTATAGGGATTTCCCATTATGTGAGGACACAAAATCATTTTTTTAATTCAACCTGTTTTTACATTACACTCTGGTAAATAGTTATATAATGGACCTGTCAATTCCTAGGGAGGTTTCAAGGTGTTTTAGAGTGTTATATTTCTTTTTGTATTAGAATAGGACTCCTGGGATTTAAGGTTTTGTGGGTTTTACATGGTTAATATAGATGTTTAGAAAATTATTTTTAAAGATTCATTTTTGTATCTAATTACCTTGAATATGAGGGGTGGACAAGGAAAATTTTAGTCATGGTTTGAGTTGTGTGGGTATGTATAAGTTTCGTCTTCTTATTTATAATGTTATTTATTTTGATTAATACATGCATATAATATTATTATTATTTTGATCTATTGTGTATCATAAGGAATGGTTTGAGTGTCACCCATAAAAATTTATAATTTAAAACTCATTTATCTTTGACACATAAAGGATTAGAAGATATTGGAAGAATTTTATAAAGTTTATTATAATATCCCCTAGCCATACATGTGGTAAGTATTTTATTAATAATGAGTATTCATTCTTGGATATACTTGTGAAGGTTTTTACTATTAGATGTGGGATATGTCTTATAGTGATCTGTGTCATTGTGGTGGTGGATTCAATAGTAGTTCGTCTATTGGGATTAAGGCCATGATTTTATTTAATTTTTGCTATATAATTTTTATGTGACCTTTTAACTAATTATGTTTTTATATATAAATTCATAATTTCATATAGTTTCGATCAATGCTATAATGAATTTCATATAAAATTTGGTTAATTTATACTATATATTGAGATAATAAGACACCCATTCATTGAACTTTTTTTCTTTCATGTTTAAATATTTCTAATAACTAAATATGTTATCCCAAAATTATAGTAAAATTAGATATTGGTTGGTTTGTGTTGGTTGGAAGTCATAAAAACCCCAAGGATTCAATAAATTCCTTAATATATTTTTGAATCCTTTGATATAAATTGAGGTAACCATAAGTGCATCAATAACCCTATATTGGAATTAGATATAATCAAGGCTATGAAATTAATAAACTATATAATATAGAGTTTTAGTAATATCAAATTTATATAATGTATTTCACTATCTGTTAGAGGTGTGATCAGAATTGTTTGGATCTCAATGATGTGAAATCCATGCTAAATAATTTTTTTGGAATTTTTATTAATGAAAAGTATTTGTGGTGTCATTATAGAAATTAAATAGAGGTTTTGGATACTGTATGGTATGTGAAATATACCTAAGATTGAAAACACTGCTATTTTTGAAATAGGAGTTCATTAGTGGGCTATAGTAAAAAATATTTTTGTTGGTATCCCTATAATACATGGTCTAGAATAATCTATATAAAATGAGAGTCACATGGAATCCAACTTCACTTCTATCATCAGTAACAGTTTCATCTATTAATTTCATGAAATTCCAAGTTCCATGACCCTATGTCAAAATCCAATGATTACATGACCTTGTATGTTTCAAGGAAAGATATTTTTATACACAATTAAATGGAAATAAAGAATAATAATTTATGAGGAAATTATATCATCAAATAATAAATAAATTTTTTTTCAAACATATTTATTAGTGATGATTAGATTAATATATGTATATAAGTGATTTAGTTGAGTAATAAATCCATTTTATTTACATTGTTAATATGATATTTTATAATTATATATGAAATAATGATTTTAAATCCTTTTATTTATAATCTAAATTGTATCATAAAATTATAAATGGATAAACATCAACTCCTCCTTTGTGTTAGATTCCCACTAAGAAAGGTTACAGAAACTATCATAGAATTACTGCCTCTTTATCCCACACAACATCAAATAGAGAACCTATACCAACAGCTACATATTTACCTCAGGTTGTTTCTTTTCATGTCACCCTTGTGTAAAATGATAAGTTTTCAAGAATCATCACTGATAACATTCAAATGTTGGGTTCCCCTTATTAGAATTTTCTAAAACTTTCTTCTTTGATTGTGAATGTCTTATGTGTATTTATTTATTTATTTTACAAAATGATTTTTTATGAACCTAACAGGATGGGTGTGAATCCAAAATGGGTGTATTTTAATTTTATGACAAGATAATATGAATATTGAGTTAAAGGGTTCATCAATTTTTCAATATAGAATTTATGAGACCCTTCTCAAATACTTTTTCTATGTTTACATTGTTGTTATTTAAGACAAATTAGTTCAGAAGAGTTGGAAGAATATTTAATTTTTCATTAAATAGATAAAATATATAAATTTTTGACTAAACATTGGGAAAATTGAATGTTCACACTGATGGGGATAATACTATGGTTTATAGATCATTTGATATGAATACTGGGGTAAATGATGATGAAGATCATATGGAAGAAATGACAATAGAAACTAAAGATGACCTTCATGATTTTCCAAAGTTTTTTCAGAAGTTAAATAGTTATTCTAAGAGTCTATTGTATATTGGTTGTACTAAATACACAATATTATTAGTTGTATTGAAGATATATAATTTGAAATATGGCAGAAGATGGAGTGAAACCAACTTTAAAGAATTACTTGGTCTCCTGAATGATGTGATACCAGAAGAAAATGAATTTTGTTGCTAAACATATGAATATAAATGAATTTTATGTTCATTTTTAATGATCTCTAAAAAAAATCTACGCTTGTACAAATGATTTCATATTATTTCATAAGGACTATAAATCACTCATTAAATGCTATGAGTGTGGTTTGAATAAATATAAAAAAGATGAATCAATTCCTTTAAAAAATTTATGATAATTTACAATAATTCCATGGTTTACATGAATATATGTATGTTAAGAAACCATTAGAAAATTGACATGGCACATAGATATATGAATTAAAGATGGGAAACTATGTCATTCAGCAAACTCTCCTTATTGGAAGAAGATTGATTATGAGTATCCTAATTTTAGAAATGATCTAAGTAACTTTTTTCTTGAATTATCTATAGATGGAATAAATCCTTTTATTTTATATAGTAGTACTCATGGTACATGGATAGTTATATTGGTAAATAATAACTTTCAATCATGGTTATACATGAATATCAAATACATTATGTTGTCTCTACTTATATCTTGACCAAAACAACCCATTAATTATATTGATGTATATTTTCTCCATTGATCAAATATCTAAAATTGATGTAGGATATAATTGTTACAATGTATGATTCTCATAGAAGTGAATAATTCACATTGATTTCCATCTTTTATGGGATAATAAATTACTTTTTTTCTTAGAGAAATTTGTTAGGCTATATCATTAAACAAATGTTATAGTGTCCCATTTCTGAAGAATGCACACACTTAGTTCAGTTGAAACATTCCTTGAAAAATTTGTTTTTAGGAATTTAGACATTTTTACCTTGATGACATATATACCAATCCTGGATGACAACATTCGATGGGAATATCGAATAAGTTACAACACCATCTCCCCTAATGGGTGATCAACTGCTCAATAAATTAAAATATATTGACACTATTTTCAGTAAACCATTTTTTAAAAACCTTACAAAATAAATTTGGAAAGCAAGATCAATTTTTTTGAATTACCATACTGGAATTTTTTGTACATCATAAATTTTCTTGATGTCATTCATAAAGAAAACAATGTATTTGACAATGTTATTGACACATTACTAAATGTTCCTGGAAAAATAAAATATGGGATCAAGGATAGGTTGGACATGATTTACATGGGGATAAGAAAAGAGTTGGCATAATTAAAGGGTAAAAGGAAAACTTTTCTTCCTCCAGCAGCTTATAGTCTATCCAGAAAAAAAATCATTTTTCTTATTGGTGTAAAACTTCTAAAGGGGTATTCACCAAATATCAATATTTTCATGTCAATGACTAATTTTAAGTTATAGGGACTAAAATCACATGAATTTCATGTTTTGATGTAATATTTTATTCCCTTTTCTCTAAATTTCATTCTTCCTCAAAATTATGACATATATTAACCAGATTCTGCTTATTTTTCAAATCCATATGTAGAAAATTCATAGACCCAGCAAAGTTTCCAATCATGAATAAGGAGTTTTTAGTCAAATTATGTGAATTAGAGATGTTATTACCACCATCATTATTTGATATAATGGTCCACCAGATGGTTAAATTTATTATATAGGTTCAAATATGTGGTCCTATCCATTATAGATAGATATACCCCCATTGAATGGTATAAGAATATTTTGAAAGGGTGTGTCAAGAATTGAATTCATCCAAAATTTTGTATTGAAGAATGATATATTGTTGAAGAAGTTGCTGAATTCTGTATTTATTACCTATTAGATGTTGATAGAATCAGTCTCTCAAAGTCTCATCACAATAGACACCTTATGGGTGAAGGGATTTTTAAAAAAATATGTTGTGATAATTACCACTACAGAGCGGGAGAAAATTCACCTTTACATTTTAAATAATAGTGAAGATGTTGATCCATATATTGAGCCCCATAAATTAATTCTTAGACATTTTAATCCATTAAGGGATAAAATATGGATATAAAATACACATAATCAATAGTTTATAGGATGGTTTTGATATCATATTTATAACAGTTATATGAAAATATGAATTCAATTATCGAACAACTTTGATGGATATCTAGGGGCCAAATCCAAATTTTGTATCTTATACTATTTTTTTAATTAATGGTTATACATTCTATACAAAATAAAACAATAAACATAGTACAATGAAAAATATTGGAGTTATGCTTGTGGAGAAATCGATGCACATATCTAGTTCCAGGGATAGAAATACAATTTTTGTGAATATGTTATATTTAGACATCATCAAATAGAAATATGAGTTGGATTGTACAACATTTCAAGTACCAATTTTCTGGTTCAAACTGGTTGACAATAGGAGTTTAGGGAAAGTGGATTAAATGGACTTTATGAAGGTGAATTTCAGTGTATAATGATATAAGTATGATCTTATCATAATGGAATCAAAAATAGTTTATGTATTTTATATCTCCAATCTAGTAAACAAAAAGTGTTCAATTATCCTGTAGGAGACTAAAACAATTATAGGTTTAGATGAAAATTCAATCAAGGGTGACCTTTTCATTGGGATATTATAATCATTTCATGGTGGTTCTAATGTATAAAATTTCATGTACATTAAAGGGGGGCCACAAATAAGAGATTTAGATTCTTGATAGAGGATCTAAATCCCTTCAACCTTTATGGAAAATAAATAGTGTTAAATGAATAAGTTAAAGTTTTTTTAATATAATTTTCTTTTCCTAATAATATTATGTGATCTATAATATATTAACATAATATAAATCAAAAATTTTACTACTCATGAAAATAATAGATTTTGCACATGATGATGTTACCAATCTCGGGGAAGAATATACAGTTGATGTTAAAACTGCATAATTATTAGTGGATCAAAAAAATTGATGAAAAAAATAAGAATTACATAATATCACTATATTGAATAAAATTATCAATGCAAGAAGTGAGGGTATAAAATTTTAGGTTGTATGGAATCAACGCGGCCAACCTATTGACCCCAAAAAAACAATGTTCATTAGTTATTTTGGGGTCACAATAATAATGAATGTGCCAATTGATATAGATTCATGGCACCATGTACATCCCATGATAGAGGAGGCCCTTTTGGAAGATATTAAGGTAATGTTACGATATAATTTCTCTATTTTACTGAAAATTATATAATGAAACATTGATTTACTTTTCATTATCCCTTATAGAGTTTGTTTTTTTTTAGATTATTTTCATAAGAAATATGTCTTAATGGTCATTGGAAAATCCCATAGAGGCTTCCAGACACTTCTTACCAAGTTTCATCTTAGAGATTTTGAGGGGAAAGTAAAGATCCACCAACTAGTTATATATACACACATTATAAAGTAGAAAAAATGAAATGATTTCATCAATAATCATGATGAGAAATCATTTCAAGTAAATTTTAGTCAATAATATATTATTTTACATTATTTATTTTATCCAATTGGGTTTAAAATTGTTAATTTAGGAAACAAAAAAGGAGTGATGAAAATAAACAATGTGCATCAAACCTCACACATTTGTAATATATTATTGTCTGATCTGGTTTGGTATACCAATATATGTAAAAGGATTAAAGAGAATAAGTAGTGGAACAAATATTTACACAAGAAGATCCAAATGAACCCACTAGTTTTGAGGCTTGTCTTTCCCCTCAACCACATACCTTACCTAAGGTACTAAATTTTTTCATTAATCTTTCCCCTAAATGTGAATAAAATGACTTATGATAACTTTATATTACTAAAATTATACATGGTTGATTTGTCTGAGATTTCTATATCAACACTCACACACCACCTTATGATAAGGGGTATGGTTTATAATATCCCGAGAGACAAGGTACATAACAAATAATTCCCAAAATATCACATGAGAGTGGGGATTGAAGTAGCTCAAGATCCAAGAACTGGGTTTATTATTCCACTTGATGATCTGGATATTAAAATAGTTAATAATTCTATTAAAATAGTTAATAATGCTATTAAAACTCTCATATCATGGTCATATAATCTTATAAAGATACATGAGGTATGTCATTAAAAAATGAAAAACCTATAGAAGTTTATGAAAATAGTATTGAAGTGATGTATGGTATTAAAGATTAATAAAACAATGGTGAAATAGAAGGTTATATCAATACAATTTTTTGAATCAACCAAGAAAACAAAAGGACCTTCTGAGAGTATCTTCTCCCCACCAATTCCACCATAGCATATATTAACAATATAACTTCATATAGACACCACATTAAAAGAAAATATTTTTAATACACTCAATATAAAGAATAAATATTTGGAAATTTCATTACTGATGTGGTTGGTCTTGAGATTATAAATTAGATTCTCAAGTTTTAATGTCTAGGAGTCTCGGTTGTGAATACATACATGAGGTACATTTTCATAATCTATCTATCCAAAAAATTAACTAATATGCTCATTAAAGTTAATAATTATTCATATTTTATATAGAAATTTATATTACTAATATATAAAGGGAAACCCCAATGAAGTTCTATTTGGATTCATTAATCCCAGTATCTTTTCTACCGAAGAATTTTTTTTGGAGTGAGAAGAAATTGATAAGAAAAAATAAGATCTAACCATGAAATTTGAGAAGAAAATAATATATGATACACTCTTTTCAATTCCTACAATACAGGGGAAAAACTCTATAATCTAATCATATAAAATATATTTTTATTTTTTCAATACTTATTTTTTTTAAATCATTGGATGCTGATCGCAATCAATTTGGATACCCCAAATCTTCATTTTTTGATCCAATGCATGTATTTCCATAAAATTTTCCACATGTGATGTGTATTGTGAATTTTTAATGCACTAAAATCAATATTTATAGATAAACTTTGAATTATATGTTTCATATTGTATTTAACAAGATTTTTTTTATGATAGTGAAATCTAAAAATATAGGATAAATCATGGTATGAGGTCAGTGACTGAACATAATAATTTTATCCATTTCTTAAAATGGAAATATATTATGGTATATATAGAAATATTTAACTATCAAAATATATTTCAAAATAATTCACTCATGTTTTTCAATGTTTCTGTAGTGTATAGAGCCAGATAACAACAATGATTGTGGATATTATGATTGTAAATTTATGAAAGATATCATATATGATCAAAAGACTAGTATTCCCAAAAAATTAATTTATGAAGGTATTTACAATTTCATTAAAAATATTTATTAACCATTTGTGTGTATATATTTTCTCATTACTACCAATATTACTAATAATCTATATCCTCAAAAGAAGAAGTAAAATTTTTTAGAGATGATTGGGTAGAGTACATGGTGTTAGAATGTTTTTCAATATCAAATTTAGGTGATAACCTATTATATTTTTTATCTAGTGTGGGATACTACCTTAGCGATACACATGGAATGTGAAGCATTAGTATCATTATGATTGTATATTATTTTTCATCTGGTTCTCAAGGAGAATTATAATGGAGGAAATCGATTTGTTTATAAATTAATGGGTAGAATACATTATGTGAGAATATATATAGACATCATAAAGAGGTTAATTCCTACTAATTTTTTAGTTAATTTTCTCATCATTATATCTAATTTTTTATTTATTTTCCTTATCATTTTTATCTCATATTTATTTTGTTAAATTTAAAAATTAGTTCAAAATACATGTCAAATTCTCAAAACTAATCAAATAAATTCATATTTATTTTATACTTTAGAAAATTAACCCATAAGTTGTTTTTCTAAATGTAGTAATTAACCACACATCAATCTAATACAATATGTGGTCGGTGTGACTCAAAGTGCATGTTTTCAATACAAAAGTTTCATTTTAGTTTGAAACATGTATCACATATCCAAAACCAAGAAAATGAGCCCATATTATTTTCAAACTTTAGGAAAATGATCCATGATTCATTTTTGATGTGTCGGAATTGACGGTATGTCAATTTGACACCCGATGTATTCGGTATGACTATAAGTACATATTTTCAATATAAAAGTCTCATTTTATTTTAATATCGGTGTCACATATCCAAAACTGAGAAAACGATCTCTGATTATTCTCAAAATTTAGGACAAAAATCCATAATTCATTTTTTATGTGTAGGAATTGACCACATTCTAATATGACACATGGTGCGGTCGGTATGACTCAAAGTACATGTTTTCAATATAAAAGTGTCATTTTAGTTTAAAACGTATGTCACTTCTCCAAAACTAAGAAACCGAGCTTGGATTATTTTCAATCTTTATAAAAAAATCTATAATTCATTTTTCGATGTGTAGGAATTTACTGCACATCAATATGACACCTAATGTGTTATATATGACTCAAAGTGTGTGTTTTAAATATAAAAGTGTCATTTTAGTTTAAAATGCATTCCGCATCACTAAAACTAAGAAAATGATCATTTTCCATTTTTAAACCTTCAGAAAATGATCCATGATTCATTTTTCATATATAGGAATTGACTGCATGCCAGTCCGGTACACAATGTGGTCGGTATAACTCTAAGTACATGTTTCAATATAAAAGTGTCATTTTAGTTTAAAACACATCACATATCCAAATCCATGAAAATGAGATTTTTTATTTTCAAACTTTAGTACAATGATCCATAATTAATTTGTGACATTTAGGAATTAACCACACATCAATATGACACCTGATGTGGTCGGTATGACTCAAAGTAGGTTTTTATAATAAAAAAGTGTCATTTTAGTTTAAAACATACATCAAATATCCAAAACCAAGAATAAAATCTCATATTCTTTCCAAACTTTAGAAAAAATATTTATAATTTTTTATGAAATTTATGAATTGACTGAAAGTAAATCTGATACCTGATGTCGTCTATATGACTCGAAATGCATGATTTCAATAAACAAAGTGTCCTTTTAGTTTAAAATGCATGTCACATTTCCAAAATTGAGAAAAATAGCTCATATTATTTTTAAAAATTAGTAAAATGATCCACAATTTTTTTTTGATGTGTAGGAATAGACCTTATGTAATGTCCCAACCCAGGTGCCACACACCGATGCCCCGAGTCGGTCGGTCACATGACCTCAAGCATGACTGCCCATACAGTAGAGGTTGTCAACTAGCAGTGAGGGTCTAATGTTAGTATTAGAGAGAGTATACCCTCTTTATCAGAGTAAAACACCAGTAGAAAATAAATAACCAATAACCAATTATAACTACCATAACCAAAAAATATCAGTACCGTGTGATGACTAAAGCGGTAAATACAATATAAAAAATCAATAGTGGATATGTCATGCTAAAGTACGTGTCAAGTGTCAAAATGAAACTCAAAAGTAAAGACAATGACTACTCCCAAGTGGGTCCCTAACCATGTCATGTTCCCTCATCCACGCTCCATCTCAACTCATCTATCTAACATGGGGCATTTTCCCTTATCCTATCCTATAACTATGAAATCTATTTAGGTACCTATCTGGAATCCCGAGTAGGGTGTGAGTACAACTTAGTAGGTCATCACCAACATCATCTAAAAAAATATGTAGTCAAATAATAGTATATATAGTTGTATAAATAATTAAGAACAATGCATAAATAAATATTTATCATATTATCAAATATTCTTTATTTAACCACATAACCTTCGGGTTCCCATGTACACCTTTATCTCAATAGCTATGTTAGCTCATGCCGAATTTTGAACTATTCCCAAAGGATATCGTATCTTAGAATTGCATTTCTACCATTCTTTAATTCATATAATTAAATGACCATGTTACCATTCTTTAATTCATACTTGAATTTCCATGTTACCATTCATACCTCACACAATTGAATAGCTTTGTTCTCATTCTTTAATTCATAATTTAATTCCCATTTTACTATTTAAACCTCATATAATTGAATAACCATGTTCCCATTCCATAATTCGCACTTGAATTCCCATGTTACCATTCATCCGCACATAATTAATTCAAAAATTAATTATCCACAGAATTCTCATTACTAATTAAACAATTAATAATCACATAATTATCCTAAATTAATTCCCCAATTAATTAAGCACATTTATCCCTTTAATTAATGCAACAATTAATTAATCATTAACCCATAATTAATTCAATGATTAATTATCTCAATTCGCAATCTCTATTTATCATAATTAATTCATAAATTAATTATCTAAAATAAACTATCTCAATATCTTATAATTAATTTCATAATTAATTATATCAAATCTATAATCTCAAATATCCATAATTTCACATCTATCTTAATTAATTAATTCACTAAATTAATTAATTAAATAAAAAATAGATTTCTAAACCTCAAATAGAAATTCTACAATTACATGCACATAATTTCAGTCAATACTATGAGATTTAAATTATAGACCACCAACCTCAATTCATTAACAAGCGATCACCCAATGGAAACCACCAATTTCAGCAGAGTAAGGATGTAGAATGAGATCTAGATATTAATCCCTAAATCAAGATCGAAAAAATAAAGATCTCTTAAATCTATATCTAGATCTAAAATCCTGGATCTATATCCACAGAACTAGGTTTATATCTAGCCAAAATAGATAATAACTTCCCTTAAAGAAAGAGATAAGAATAGTAGAAGGACGAGAAAACAACCGGGATGATATTATCTTACTAGGAGGGGTGTAGATCTTCGATCTAAGCTTTGAATCATGAATAAAGGTGTTCATAATGGCTTGGAATCTGTCCAGGAGGCTCCAAAATCATGAAAAAAATTCTAGGGTCAAATGGGGTTGATTTTGGGTTAATTAGGGGTGTTCGGGAAATTTTAAAAAAAAATTGATCTAATTAAATTCCTACACATGTTTGGTTTGGTAGGGGTGCAAGGTTTTCCCTAACCATGAACCATAATCATGTGCTTGCTCTAATAGGGTGTCATTTTCTTCTATTTAGTAATATGGCTTGAAAAACCATGTGCCATCCATGCAATTCCTCTTTGTGAGGGGTTTCATGGTTTGTTGGGCCAGGGCTCATGTTTTTTGAAAATCGTGCACCAACTGTGCACATGGCCTCCTCCTTCCAAAATTTCCAATTTTTCACCCAAACACACCCCAAGGTAAAACCCAACAAAAATTACTCAAATTTGGATAAAAGATTACCTATAAACAAGCTTGAGACAACTCTAGAAAAGTTCGGGTATTACAATATCCCAACCTTATAAAAAATCTTCCTCAAGTTATAATCCCAAGCATCTCTAAGATCCCGAGTCAAAAATATCAGTCCATTAAGCCCTCATATCTGATCCTATATCCCAAGTTTCTTCAGGCACATTCCCATGTTTTCACAATACATGAACTATCTATGCAAACTTTCCCCACAACACTTTCTCACTACGATCCAACACACATATCAGATGCTCCTCAAAGGAAGCATCTCTCTCAAGCTCAACATCAACAACATCGATAACATGAGAATGGTTGGGGTGAAACCACTATATTTGTGACACATGTAAAACATAATGTATAGAATTGTATCTCTATAGAAGATCCAATCGGTATGCCATTGGCTCGATTCTCTCCACAACCTCAAACGATCCAATGAACTCAGGCGCTAGCTTCCCATGTCTTTATATCCTGTGGTGAACCAACCTATAAGACATCCTAAGGAATAAATAATCACCCTCTATAAACTATAGGGGTCATTGGCATCTATCAGCATAAAAATTTTTTCTACTATAAGTTATATTCATATGCTTCTGAATCAGCTATACCTGCTCTGACATCTCCTACATGAGACTCAGTCCAAAAAACTCTAACTCACATGCCTCCATCAAATATAGGGATGATATGTATGGATTACCATAAATATCCTCATATGGTTCCATCTGTATATTTTACTAATAATTGTTGTTATAGGAGAACTCCACCAAATCTAGGTGCTTCTCCCAAGTCCCATTGAAGTCAAAAACACTTACACACATCATATCCTCAAGCACCTTTATAGTATGCTCTGACTATCCTTTTATTTGTGGGTGGAATTGTGTAATCAACCAAAATTACATACCAAGAACCTTTTTTAATCCCTTCCAGAAGCACGAATTAAATCACATATCATTTTCTAGAACAATATTTTGTGGCACCCTATGAAGACATATTATCTATTGTATATACAAATATCCTAACTACTTTACTAATAAAGTCTCTCATATATAAAAGAAATTTACCACTTTCATTGGTCTATCCACTAAAACCTAAATAGAATCATTCTTTCAATGAATCCTTGTGATACCCACCAAAAAATCCATAGTAATTTATTCTCACTTTCATTCTGTAATAGGCAATGGATGTAGTAAACCACTAGGTTATTTATTCCCATACTTCACCTGATGACAAGTGTAGCATCATATAATAAACCCTGCTATATCCTTTTTCATGTTTTTCCACCAAAATAATCATTTCAATTCATGGTACATTTTATTAAAACCTGGATGTACCACCCACTTTGAGGCATGAAACTCATGCATCAACTCCTCCCACATACTTGTAGGCACAATAACCTGATTCATGACATAGATGATCTTATCCTAATCTATGGTCCGATCAAAAGGTGACTCCACACCTTTAAGGATTTATCTTAAGGTAAAACACTCCATATCCTCATATTGTATGTCCTTGATCCATCTCAAAAGTGTTTACTCCAATGAAACTGATACCATAGTAATCTGCTCCTAACTCTCCTGAACCACAACGTGCATCTCATCCAGCAAAGTTATCATCTTCCACTTAGCACTAGACTCTTGAATTGCATGAGTATGAGTTTACCTTCTCAAAGAATCAATAACACTATTCCAATTTTTGGGTATATATTCTTGCTCAAAATAAAATGGCTACATATACTCAACCCACCTATGATTCCAAAGATTTAAGTCTCATTGTGAAAATATATACTTTAAGCTCTTGTGATCTGTATACACAGTAAACTTCTCACCGAACAGATAATTCCACCAACACTTTAAATCACAATATACAATTTCCAACTTAAGGTCATGTGTAGGGTAGTTTCATTCATGAGTCCTCAACAGCTGATACCCATATGCTACAACTTGATCTCTTTACATCAACACTGCTCCAATCCCTACCCCAGAAGCATCATAATACACATATACTCCTCACCCATCTCAAGTAGGATCAAAATATGTGCTTATTTCAAGTTCTTATTCAACTCCTAGAATGAATTCTCACATACCGTTGACCATTAAAACTTTATCCCCTTCTTTTTCAAGCCTGTAAGTGGAATTTCCAATCAGGAAAAGTCCTGGATGAATTTTCGGTAATATCCATCCAACCCCAGAAAGATATGGATATCGAAAACATTATTTGGATGCTCCCAATAAACCACTACCTTAACTTTCTCTAGGTCTATTTACATTCCTTCCTTTGAGATGATGTGACCCAATAAGTGTACCTAATCAGTCCAAAATTGACACTTGGATAGCTTGGCATATAGCCGATGATCTCTCAGTATACTTGGGATGATGTCAAGATGTTGGTCATGATCATCATGAGTCTTGGAGTTCACCAATATTTCAACCACAAAAACCAAGAAAAATTGTCTAGGTATGGATGAAATACTCTATTCATCAAGGTCATAAACATTGTTGGTGTGTTTGTTAACCCAAACGGTATCACGATTAACTCATATAGTCCATACCTACTTCTTAAAGCAGTCTGAGGTATATCAACTGTTCGAACTCCCAACTGATGATGCCTAGATCTCAATTCAATATTTGAGGATACACAAGCTCTCCTCAACTAGTTAAATAGAACATCGATATGTGGAAGAGGATACTGGTTCTTCACAGTCATCCAGTTAAACTTCTGGTTATCAACACACAATTATAAGGTTCTATCAGCCTTCTTTGAAAATAATAATAGAGAACCCCAAATTGACATACTCGGATGGATAAAACCCTTATACTCCAACTCCTAAAGCTAATTCTTGATCTGTTAAATCTTTATAGCTTCCATTCTATATAGTAAAATAGAAACTGGATCATCCCCCGGCATGAACTCAATGGTAAACTCGGTGTCTCTCTAAGGTGGAATCCCTAATAAGTCTTCAAGAAAGACATCCTGAAACCTATCCACTATGGGTGGAAAGATATCTCTCTTTACACCTCCATTATCTAAAAATATACTAGAAACCTAGGCTATGATCTCTTCCATTTGTTAAGTAATTGGCCCTGCTCAGCCCTCCTATATATCCCACTCTCCATGGTGAATAGATTTGTCACCATTATAAGACATAAAAAATTACTCTCCTATGGTAACAATCAATGTGGTCTTGATATGAAACTAACCAATCCATTTCTAGAATTAGGTCAAAGCCTAAAATGTCAAGAATATATAGACACCATAGAAAACGATACTCTTCAACCTCGAGAGAACACTCCTTGCACAAGAAAATGTATCTCAGTCATACTCCTATAGGTTTTTCTATCGTCAACACCTCGCTCATGAACTCCACCTCCAAGCTCAAACCATTAACAAGTTGTGAAGAAATAAAGTAATTAGAGGCACTAGTATTAAATAAGGCATTATCTAATATAGAATCTATAATAATATTACCTCTCACTATTAATATTCCAGCCTCGCTATCCACAATTTTAGGATGCACCGCATGAAACTACCCCACCCCTCTTCTCTATGATGTAGTATGGATCCCCTGAGTTGTATCACTCTACTAGTATAGGCACTCTATCCCAGAAGCACAACATCCACTACCTATAATGCCTCGTCTGTTAGAACTCCAGCTTCCATATTGATCTGGTGCAGAATATCCCCTTCCTACACCCTGGTTATATCTATCTCCTATATAGCTACTCATTAGTCAATAGGTCCTTTAGAACTTATATAGATGTCTCATCTTGCCGAAAGACCAACACTCTACTGGTGGTTAGGGGAACTATATCAATAAATGTCCCGACCTACCACATCAGTGACATATAAATTGAGTAAGATCCTAAGAAATTTATCCCTTTGTCTATGCATCATACTTCCCAGTGTCATAGAAATACTTCCTGATCTCGGAATTTGTACCTCTTGATCATCTATATGAAACTATATGTCCTGTAATGTAAGCCTCCTTCAGGTTCCCTGCAACTATGATAGCTTGATCTACCACATCATCAAACTTATTTAATAGGAATAAGTTAAATTGGGACTTAATCTCACATTTAAGTTTTTCCTAGAAATGTATCTCCATAGCCATCTCATCCCCAACAAATGCTAGAGCAAAGCACTACAAGTCTTTATAGCATCCAGCATAGTCCATTACGGAAATACTCCCCAGATTCAACCTCATGAACTCATTTTTTCTCTCCTTCCTCATCATCTCTAGATAGAAGTGCTCTAGGAACCTATCTAAGAATTCCTTCCATAACATACCATCATCTTGTCTAGTCTGAGCCTAAATGTACCACCAGTTCTTCACTGATCCTTGTAGCATATAAGCAGCCAATTTGAACCTCTAAATGGACAAGTATCATATCAATGGACTAAACCTACAAATTGACTCCCTTAGATCCACCCTCTCTAATAAAATTTAGAGGGTGATGTAACTAAAACTCCCTTATAAGATCAGAAATATTCTTTACAACCCACCCTAGTTCTATTTACATGGATTACATAAAGTGAGAAAAGTTCACTCAAAACTACTCCCATACTTCCTCACTTGGAACTATCAGTGCCTTAGGTTCTAGTACTTGTAGATAAACCCCAGTTATAACCTCATGTTGTCCTCTCAATAAGTGTTGTTGTAGAGGAATATATTATAATTAAAAGAACACATTTCAAGACACATAACAATAATTTATCACATTTACATAAGAGGAAATCACAACAAGACACAACAATTCATTTCTCCAAACCCCACCACATGATCAAAATCAAGATACTATCACTACCCTTAACCACCCTACACCTAGGTTCTGGTTAACAAGGGTAAACACATTCTCATATTCAAGTTTCTCATTAGACACCAATTTATGCTCATATTGAATTATTTTACAATATTTCTCAATTTTATGTTAGGCACCATTTTCAGTTCAATTTCACAAGGAAAAACAGTTCAAGTTCAACAACTTACCCATAACCTGTTTTCTTGTGCATGCCTAAAATAATGCATGTCACAATAATCCTTAGTGTCTAGAATTATGTGTGAAAACTCAACCCTCATTCCATACAGGAACACAAATCAATTCTTAGAAAATCTTAGAAACAAAAATTCCATCACACCACAAGTGTTTTTCCCAAGGTGAAATGATATTCAAATGTAATAGAAAAAAGTTATAAAAATAATTCCCACCTTGGGTACTTGGGTTCTCCACCGTACATGGGTTAGCTACTCCCATGTACAATCTCATAACCAAGACCCGACTCTTTTTAGTCTCCTATATATATTTCTCAAAAAGAAAGAAAAAATAAAAATAAAATAAAACCCCTATGATACTAATTTGTAACATCCTGACCCGGATTCCACACACTAGTTCCCTGAGTTGTTCAGTCACATGACCTATCAAGCATGCCTCACCATACACAAGAGGCTTCTGACTAGTAGAGGAGTTATAATGTCAATCTTGGGGAGACTATAACCTATTTATCAAAGTAAAACACTAGTGTAAAATAAATAAACAATAACAAATTATAACTACCATAACCAAAAAATATCAGTACCACATGATGACTAAAGTAGTAAATACAATATCAAAACTCAACAGTAGATATTCCATGGTAAAGTATGTGTCAAGTGTCAAAATGAAATTCAAAAGTAAATACACTGACTACTCTTAAGTGGGTATTGAACCATGTCTTATTCCATTATCCATTATCCAGCCCAACTCATCTATCTAACAAGGGGCCTTTTCCCTTATCCTATCATGAAACCATGAAATATATTCAGGTACCAATCAGGAAACTTTAGTAGGGTGTGAGTACAAATCATTAGGCCACCACCAGCAACGTCTAAGATAATATCCAATCAAATAATATTGTATGTAGTTATATAAAAAATAAATCACAATGCATAAATAAATAGTTATCACATTAACAAATATTCTTTATTTAACAACATAAACCCATGGGTTCCCGTGGACACTCATATCTCAATACCTTCTTCAGCCCATGATAGATTCTGAACTATTCCCAAAGGATATAATATCTCAGAATTGCATTATTACCATTCTTTAATTCATAAAATTTAATGACCAAGTTACCATTATTTAATTCATAATTGAATGAGCATGTTACCATTCATACCACTCACAATTTAATGACCATGTTCTCATTCTTAAATTCATACTTTAATACCCATGTTACCATTAATACCTCACACAATTGAATTATCATGTTCCCATTCCTTAATTCACACTTTAATTCCCATGTTACCATTCATCAACACATATGTTGGGAAAAATCCTTCAAGGTATCATTTTACTGTTTTTAGGTTGATTGTTTTTGTTGACAAAGTGGGTTTCTAGGGTATATTATGGAGTTTCAAAGATATTGCTGACAAGGTATATTGACAAAGATCCATGAAAAATTAATGTATGTCCTAGAAGTGGTATAGAAAATTATGTACATAAGGTGACGTTGTTTCCTAGTATTTTCCAAATTTTTGTGGTCCTAAATTTAGAGGATGTCTAGAATTGCGAAAGATGGATTTACTTGAAGGATTTATAAAAATATAAAAAAAGACATGAGTTTTGTGAAGACTGGGTCTCGTGAAGGTAGTTTCATGAAGGTATGGGTCATTACAAATGTTCATTGTGAAGGCATGGAGATTTGATGGTAATCTTCGAGACTATGAAAAACTTCACGAACCATAAATTCTCATGGTGATTCTTGAAGATAGAGAGCATCATAAAAAATGGGAGAGCATCGTGAAATGGTGATGAAATGGATGGAAGCTTCTAGAATTGGAGGAAACACTAATAAATATGACTCTACCCCCTTAATAAATGAATTAAAACTTAATGAAGATTCTAAGGATCTGGATTCATGAAGGTGGTTTTTGAAGGTAGTTATTATGAAAATGTTCACAAAGAAATGTGGTTCGAGAAGGCTATAAACACCGACTGAAAATGTTAAGAATCATTAAATTTTTGAAGTTCATGAAGGCTATAAAATCTAACCATAAGTTGTGGGTTCGTAAAGGCTAGTAGAGATTCATGAAATAAGTGAGATTTGTAAAAGGTGGTTGCTTCATGAAGGATATTTGAGACACATGAAGGTTGTGAGATTCAAAAAGGTAGTAAGTATTGTGAAAGTATTGAAAAGGGATTTCCTGATAAAATCAATTGTAAAGTGGTATTCATTAATTAGATGAAAGTGGGACTTCAACGGAACATCTATCTACAATAGAGGATGTGTTCATTATTGTTAATGAATGGACCTACATGTCTATAAACTATGTGTGGATACTTTCTAGAGCAGTGAGAAAAGTAATATGAAGAAGGTGATATTTTCCATCAGTAGTGAACCATTGAAAGAGAGTTAGGGAGTGACCCTTGAGAAAGTAGTGAGCTGACCCTAAAATTTGTAAAGGGGTGATCCTACGCATAGAAGTGATCTAGCCCAAATCTTGTATTTTTGGTAGTGAGCCTTAGTGGACTTGGTACATCATCACATCATTTTTGTATGCTTCTTGTATGTATCACAGTGAGGGTGAACCAAGTAAAATTAATATGTCTTATGCATGATTTCATTTTTTTCATACATTTATATAGGAGAAATAATGTGACTATTAGTAATTGACAAATCATGTGATTATTTGATTAGTAGAATATCCATGGTGAAGGTTCATGTGATTATTTATATGGAATAATTTATTCATCCTTTATTCTTTCTATATTATTCTCAATATTATGTTCTAATGGAATGTGTTTTTAGTCATTAACCATGCCTTATTATTTATATTAGCTTCTACTATATTACTTACCCTTACTGAGCATCTTATCTCACTCCTTTATTATGATTTATTTTTCCCCATGATGTAAATATGTATATTATGAATGAATTTCATGGATAATATAGGAGTTATGGACGTTTTAAATGAATTTTATATGTTGTATTTCTTTTCATGTTGTAATTTAAAACTTATGTTTGTATCTTGTTTTCCAAAGATACTAAACTATTTAGTCCTTCGAGGTGTGTCTTACTTATTTATTATACCAATGTAATAAATTAAGGCACTGAATTTGGGCTACTAGGGTTGGGGTATTTATAATTAGTATTAGAGGAAATTTAGTAGAAACCTTAGAAACTAGATTTAGTGAACAAATATTAGGGAATATAACCCTAAGATAGAAATTGAGGATAAGCATGGAAGAACATCATAGAACATTGGTAAGGTATAGATTATTTTTTTCTTCCTAAAAATACATACCTATCTATATACTTCAAGTGGATGTGGTTCTAGCATATATTTAACTAGTGGTAACAACTCTGGCAGGGTATCCCAGGCCTGACTTGGGGTAACCTGGTAAACAACAATAATCCTTACTATGCACCTGGTTTGAAACTCTTGATAGATATGATTAGGATAATACATATTTTCTTTACAAAACATTATGAAGGATTTAAAAGTAAAATCATCCCTAAAGAAACCATGTTTATGTTTGTGAGATTATCTATGCATAAATTTCCAATTTATGTTAAGTGTTTTTCTAGTTTGAAAATTATTCATTATGATTCATAACATTATTTAGTGTGTTCCATTGTTTATAAATGGAACCTAGAGTAATGGATGGAAACTGTATCAATGTGCATATCCCATGTATGGATTTCCCTCCTATGAAATATAATGATGTCGGTACTGGATCTGTGACTATTGTTGAGAAACTTATAACTATACTGGGACAACTAACTTAGGTTATGAACAATAACATTACCCATATGAAGCATCCTAATCCACAATGTGGAGGATAAATATTAGACTGATTTATGTGAAAACTGACTCCATCGTTCAATGGGACTACAATCTCATTTGTAGAAAAGTAGTGGATAAGTTTCTTAGAGAATATATTTCTCTCTTTGGGAAGTAATTAAAGGGAGAAGGTTATCATGGTTGTTTATTATCTCTCAAGAGATGATGATCAATGGTGGTCATTGATTCAAAACATAAAAAAGGTGGAATAAATTTAAAATATGGAATAGAAATATTTTAAGGAAATTTTCCTAAAAAAATATTTCCCTCATGAATAGCGAGCATATATGGAGAGGAAATTCTTGATTTTGAAACAAAAAGAGGATGAAATGTTTCCAAGTATGAAACAAACTTTACAAGGTTAACAAGGCATGTCGCAGACTACATACGTAATTGAAGGAGTAATATTGATCAATTTTTTATGGTTTAAAACCATTCCTCTGAAGATCACTAGGGATGAAAACTGGGTTCAGGCTATGAATGAGGAGCTGGACCAAATTGAGAAGAATCAAACATGGGAGATTGTTTTGAGACCAACGGATAAGAACATCATTAGGACTAAATGGATATTTTGCAACAAGATGAATGAAGACGATGTAGTGATTCAAAATAAATCATGATTAGTGTGAAAAGGTTACTCCCTGAAAGAGTGTATCGATGTTGATGAAACATTTTCACCAGTTTCAAGGCTAAAGACAATCAGATTATTCTTATCCATAATAGTGTAAAGAAAGTTCAAAGTTTTCTAGATGGATGTCAAGTCCTCATTTCTTAATGGGGTTCTATAATAATAATTTTATATTGATCATATAAATGGTTTTCTCATTCATGAAGATGAGAATAGAGTTTTTTACTTAAAGAAGAAACCATATGGGTTGAAACAAGCACTAAGAGCATGCTATTCAAGGCTATACCAGTTTTTTATGAAGCTTGGTTTTCAGCATGGTGGAGTTGATTACAATCTATATGTAAAAAATGATATTAATCAAAGGATGATGGTGTTTTTATATATTTATGACATAATATATGGTGGATCAAATGAATCATAGTGCACTTAGTTCAAGAAATTCATGAAAAATGAATTTCAAATTTCAATGATTAGTGAACTGGTATTTTTCCTTGGTTTATTAGTGACATAATGAAAAATGGAAAATTCATTTCTCAATATAAATATTCCAAGGAGGTTTTAAGAAGATTTGGAATGGATAATTCCAAGGAGATGATGACTTTGGTGGCTACTTGGATGAAACTATCATGCAGTTAATATAGTAGAATACAGGAAAATCATTGGAAGTCTATTGTACTTGATAGCGACCAGACCTGATATTTTTTTTCCTCATGTGAAGAAGTAAGGTATCAAAGAAATTACAAGGAAACCCAATTGCTTTAAGTGAAAATAATAATTCGTTATATCAAGGGTAATGTCGATTCTTGTTTTTTTTACAATGATAGATCTCAGCAATAATTATTGGGCTATGCAGATGCAGATTGGGCTAGTTCAGAAAATGATATAAAATTGACATCATGTGGTTCATTCTATCTTGGTGGATTTTGTGTTTGTTGGATAATAAATAAATAGGATTTCATTTCATTAAGCACCATATAAGTTGAATATATTGAGACTACTCAAGCATGCACGCAGTTATTATGGATTAAGCAATAGCTTAATGATATGGGAGTTGAAGTGAAGTCTCCAATTGGAATCCATTATGATAATTCCAGTGCTATAAATATTATAAAAAATCCAGTCCATAACTCATGGACAAATCACATTTAAATCAAATATCATTTTATCAAGGTGAAGGTGGAGCAAGAGCTTGTAAAGTTGGATTATGTGCCTATAGAACTATAGGTTATAGACATTATGATGAAAGCCTTACCCAAACTATTGATTTGTCTTTTCTATCCTTAAATTTTGAGTTTTTACTCAACATAATTTTATGATATCTCTAGTATTTAATACTTCAATTAGGGATTTACCCTTGGAAAATTAGTGAGTTGACCCTAAACTTTGTAAAGGAAGTGAGTCTGGGCATATAAGTGATCTAGCCCGAATCTTATATTTCTGGTAGTGAGACTTAGTGGATTTGGTACATCATAACATCATCATTGTATGCTTCTTGGATGTAGCCTAGTGACATTAAACCAATTAAAATTGATGTGTCTCATGGATGATTTAATTTATGTTCATACATTGCTACAGGATAAGGGGAGAAGAGTTTTTTAATGATGAAACAAGATCCGAAGGGGTAGTTATTTTAATTTTTCATACCCTGATTCACCCCCCCTCAGGGTATTTTACCTAGTTGGGATAACAAAATAATTAATTCAACAATTAATTATCCATAAAAAATGTAAATAACTTTTCCCAATCTATAAACATAATCACTAACCATTTTGAGTAGTATGGTGAATGGTATTGAGATAGCACATCCATAGTGGAACTGCTCATAAAACATTTAATAAATTATAGAAGATGATAATAATAAGAGATATATTTCAATAAATCATAATATTCAATAGAGGTGTTTAAATATATGAAAATACTCTAATAAAATCATTGATGAATTCTTGATAGAAATAACCTTTTTTACATTTCAAAGAAGAGTTCTTTTGTAAAAATAATTTATATTTGTCATAATTGTTTTTATAAAACTAGAAATGAAAAAATATAGTTTTTTATTTAAAAATTAGTGATTTTATAAAAATAATAGTGTCTTAAAGTATATTATGGATGGTACTTGAAAATGGGTAAAAAATCAAGAAGTTTTGTTTAATCAAGACTGTGTATCGGGAAGAATTGATAAGGGAACCTTGTAAAACATGTATTTACCCAAAAAAGAAAGATAAACTGATCTGGATACATGATTTTGGAACATATACATATAATTTAGAATATGTTTATAAAAACAATTAATAATTAAATTTGGGTAAAGAGAGAGAAATCGTAACCTGGATGGGCATCGTGAAGGCCTGAAGATTTGACGGTAATCTCCACGACTACGACAAGATTCATGAATGGGAAATTCTCATGATGATTCACAAAGATAGAGAGCATTGAGAATGAAATGGTAGATAATCTCAATATAGTGATGACATGGATATAAGCTTTTTGAATTTTAGTAAATGCCTATAAATAGGCCTCTACCCCCTTTATAAAAGAAGCAAGACTTAATGAAGATTCTAAGGCTCTAGATTTGTGAAGTCGGTTTGTGAAGGTAGTTCTTGTGAAAATGTTCATGAAGAAATTTGGTTTTAAAAGGATATAAATTCCAACTGAAAATTGTGATCATCATGAAAGTGTTGAAGTTCTAAAAGTCTAAAAAAGCTGACCAAAATTTGTGAGCTTCGTGAAGGCTAGTTGAGCTTCGTGAAAGAAGTGAGATTTGCAAAAGGTGGTTGCTTCACGAAGGATATTTGAGACACATGAAGTTTGTGAGATTCATGAAGGTAATGATCATTGTGATCTTCTCGGGTTGACAAGAATTTCACATATGGGTATGAGCACATGATAACCTAGTGATGTCTCAAGTAGAATTACATTTCATCAAATCTTCCTTGGTCAAAAAGCATATATATTATTCTCTACTTACAAGGTAGATATTTCCATTTTTACACTTTCCCTAAAAAATAAATACACCATATTTTTCCATAATGATACATAATTTCTTTGAAAATATTGTGGCATGTATTAATTCACACAGTTGACTTACACTTATCATGTTTTGACTGAGACCTTCAATAACCAAGATATATGCATTTCTTGTATCTTTTCCCCTAAAATTGACTTTTCCTGAGCCAACAATCTTCACGCCTTCATCATTACCAAATCTTATAATACCTTCCTTATCATACCTAATTATTATCACCAGATCCTTATTTTCGATCATATGAGAGGTGCATCCACTGTTAATTATCGATATTCTAGTATGATCGGATTCTTTAAAAGAAATATTTTCAACCACTACCTTCTCAACTATTTTCTTTTTTATATATGTTTTTGAATTCATACCTGGTATGGATTGATAATCCTTATCTTCCTCAAAGTATGATGGACCAGCTTCATCTTATAGAGCTCCAAATCAATTTTTCATTTTCATCTCATTTAACAATACATTAAGCTTCGGATTATGAGCACATTTTGTTGGATTCGGCACATTTCTCCACATTGTTAATGAAAAATATCTTTCCATGTTCCAGAATCCTCCACACCTGAAACAGTGACCATCAAATGATGTTTTGGAATATTAATTTTGGTATGGTTTCCTTTATTGGTCTTGTTCCCTTCGGTAACTCTTGGCTATGGAATAGACATTTTTTGTGTTTCTCATATTTCCACAATAATAAATCTCATGTGGGGTTCATTACTATGTGGAAATACTACACTACTGGTTCTCCCTTAGATTCACTGAATCTTCTGGTTCTAATTCATACCAGAAAAGACCCCGACCCTAGTAGCCCGGATCCAGTGCCTTACTTTATTACATTGGTATAATAAAAAAGGAAGACTCATCCTGAATGACTGAATAGTTTAGTAGCTTTGGAAAACTAGATACAAACATAAGTTTTATATTACTACATGAAATTAAATACAATATATAAACTCCATTGGAAACATCCATAACTCCTAGATTATCCCTATAAGTAATTTATAATATAAATCTTCACATACTAGAGAAAAATAAAATGCAAGAATGGGGTGAGCTCAGATGCTCAGTAAGTGTAAGTAATACAGTGGAAGCTAATATAAACAATAATTCATGGTGAATTATTAAACACACATGTCATTAGAACATAATATTGAGTATAATATGGAAAGAATAAAAGTTGAATAGATAATTCCATATAAATAATCACATGAATCTTCACCATAGATATTCTACTAATTTAATAGTCACATGATTTATAAATTACTAATATAATAATGAGAGAATGCATAATTTCAGACATCTGAAACATATCTTTAAGGCCTCGGCTAAGAAATATGAAAATAAATGGTTAAGGCCTCAGTCAAATCCATCTCTGTTTTGTCTCATGAGACCTACCAATGAATCAAGGGGATATAGCGTGCCCCACCCATCAATTACTAATTCCAATGCATTATTCATATGAATGGGGTGAAACATAAACAACATATACATATGAAATGTAAATATCTTTCCCCAATATGTAAATTAAAGTTCAAAGGAAAACTTCCTCTTTCATACTTTCGACGTGGAAAGGTAGGATATCTTGCAGCAAGGTGCCCAAAAGAATTTTCTAGAAGATGAAGAGGATAAAGTTGAAATTTCCATGAAGAAGTATTCAGCCTTCATGAAAGGAAATAAAATTTTTAATAAGAGTCTTATTTTAAAATAAGATAACGTCGCAGAATAATCTGAGGTACAAGATTTAAAGAACTGTAAAGATCATGAAGAAAATTTTATAGTGTTAGTTATTAGAAATTCCCAAACAAGGGAATAAAGTGATAATGATACAGGATAATTTGAAGGAAGATTTGACCTTTAGGTAGAATTAGAAACTTCTCTTCAATAAATATATGTTTGGAGATCCAAAATAAAGAAATCCAACAAAGTGGTTCATGATACCAAGATTTATATACAGCAGCAGGAATAATAGAAGCCTCAAATGAATAGAGAAATTGAAAAACTGAAGTCTTCAATACTAGAGAGATCAGAAAATTTTGTTGAGTACAAACTCAAAATTAAAGAACATAAAAGATAAATTAATAGTTTGACTAACATTAGAAGAGATTAAGTCAATCATATTGAAGAACTTGAAGAGGAAGTCGTCAGCCTGCAACAAAGTGTTGAGGATCAGAAAAAACTCTTAACTCTTGGTACAACATTAGGAAATCATATAATTCAGAAAAAAATGAAAGGGGGGAAAATAGATCCAACAACACAAAATAAATAGTCAAACCCGAAAGATAATGTTGGTATGAGGCTTGATCGAAAATAGAAAGTAGTAATGGTTGAAGTCAGACCACAAGCACTTGCTCCAAGATTGAAGATTGATTTAGGTACTACAACGACCCAAAATTATATCAATGTAATTTCCCTTCTTATAGTTATTTCATATAGTATGAATCATATAAAATAACTTATATAATACAATAAAAACTTTATAAGTGAATAATGATTGAAATAATAGGTATTTCTAGATGTTAAGGAACCCATACCAATATAATAGTAACTTGACCTATGGAAGAGTAATGTGACCATTAAGAATAGGAATATGACCAATAGAATAGTAACTTTACCAATGAAAGTATAAATAAAATTTTTGTATCTTATAAATAAAAATATGATATATTTATATCTTGATATAAGTAACTAAAAGTTTTAAAAATAATAAATAAAGTGTTTGTATTTTTGTAAGTCATAAATATTTAATTACAATTTTATAATTAATATAATGATTTAAAATAAATTTATTTTAATAAAATATATTCATAAATTAATATTTTTTTTCTTATGATTATAATATAATTTTATGAGAACTTAATTAATTTTTCTAAGTGTTATAAAATCAATTATAGTTTTAAAATTAATATTTTTAAAATAAATGATAATTTTATTTAAAAATTAAATTCTTTATATTTAGAAAATTATTTTCCTTAAAATGGATTCCATTTTTTGAATTATACACATTGAAAAATAGTTGTGGTAAATTTTTGGGATTTTTCTGAAATAGTTAGATTTTTGGTGAATAGTGAATTACGGTAATTTACGGTATATATACATTATAAGATAAATACACTATTCCTTAAGTCATGAATGATTTAATAACTATAATATCAAACTTACCTTCATTATTTAATGTATTTATTGATAATGCTCAAACTATTCATAGTCTTGAGCCAAAATAATAAACAAATGATTAAAATAATCAAAAAACACCCATATCCTCCACTATAAATACCACCTCCTCTCCTCACACATTCAAAGATTCGATACTTTTCCAATTTCTGACAAATAATCTTCCCAATACTCTCCCCCACTTCTAGGATCCTTTGGTTGTAACAAAATACCAAAACCAATCCCCTTAAGGAGGTTCTCAAGAAGAAGAATACAAGAGGTAAAAATCCTCTTTCTTTTATTTTATTTTCTTCTCAATTTATATTATTTTCTAATAATTCCCTCACCTACCCTATCCAAAACTGACATGATAACTCTGGTAACTTTTAAATACTGTAATTTTATTATTTACATAGAAAATCCACCATCAAGACTCTTCTCCTTTTCCTTTTATTTTAAAGATGAAAACATCATCTGAGAGGTGTCAATTTACTGCCTTCGTGGATGATGTGTTGTCATTTTTCAATTCTGCCTTCAAGTATAGTTATAAAACCATAATTATGTTTAAAACATATTTTATTATACATATTATAAGTTATTTAGTGTTCTAAAACTAGTATATATACATGATATTAATTAATAATACAAAACTAGTTCGTGACAATCAAAAACCCACCAAAATAATATAAATGATTATCATTAAAGTTTTATATAATGAATCATCCTCATATCTAGAAAAAATAATATATAATACCATTTAATATTATGTATGTTCATTAATAACATATAATTTCAATTCTGGATAATGGGATAAGAATGGGAAAATAACTAGGATGAGATCCTTTTAGCGGGAGTGGTGTAGATCTTTGATATGGGATTTAAATCATGAAGAGCATAGGTTTTAATGGATTTGAATATTTTTAGGAGGCTCCAATATCGTTAAATAACATCTAGGGTAAATGGGGGTTGATTTTGGGTTAATTATGGGGGTTTGAGAAATTTTAAAACAATTTTTAGACTAATTAAATTCTTACACACAGTTTACTAGGCAGGGGTGCATGGTTTACCCTAATTGTGTGCCCTAACTATGTGAATTCTATAAGGGGGTGAATGTTTTCTCCTATATGGTTACACATATTGACAACCCATGCACCAACCATGCACATTCCCTCCTCCCAAAATTTTCAATTTTTTAACCAAATCCACCCCATGGTAAAACCCAAGAAAAAGTGCTCAAAATATGAAAAAATAGTACTTGTAAACAAGCTTAATATATACCTAGAAAACTTAGGGTTTTACACCTCACATCAATCTTAAACATCATGTGGTTGATATGATTCTATGTAAGTAATTTCAATAAAAAAGATCCATTTTAGTTTAAAACATGCACCAAATAGCCAAAACTAAGAAAAAAAGCTCAAACTATTTTCAAACTTTAGGAAAATGGTACTTAATTCGTTTGTGACGTATAAGAATCGATCTCACATCAATATGACACATGATGTGACCAATATGACACAAAGTTTGTATTTTCAATATAAAGGTATCATTTTATTTTAAAACATACATCACTATCAAAAACTAAGAAAACAATCTCAGATTATTTTCAAACATTATGATAATGATCCATAATTCATTTATGATGTGTAGAAATTGACCGCACAAAAATTTGACATACGTTGTGGTTAGTACGACTCAATGTACATGTTTTCAATATATATGTCTCATTTTGGTTTAAAATGTACATCACATTGGCAAAATTGAGCATAATAAGCTGAGATTTTTTTCTCAACATTTTATCTGTAATTACTTAATTAATTTCTTTATCATTTTTATATGATACTTATTTGGTTAATTTTCATAGATATAACTCTTGAAGATGAATAAAAAATGGTGTGATATTTAAAGGAATTTTCTCAAAATTAAGTGCTCTTGAATTGGATCACATTTGTAGTGAGTTTTTAATCACCATATATATAATACAATTTAAGATCACATACTTTTGAGAACAACAAGAAATGTTGTGTTGTGTAAGAATCAACTGAAACTCAATTTAATACACAATGTACATTGTATAACTAAAATTATATGTTTTTATTTTAAAATTTACACTTTGTGCTTAATTTATCTCTTTATATTATTACTAATATAAGAATTTTTTTCTTATAAAGTTGAATTATTTTTCTCAAACTCGCATGGTTTGTTCATCACCTAATAGTATTATCAGGGGTCAGGGGCCAAAGAAAAAGAAACATTGATGTTTTTTAATGTATGTGGTAAATTTAACTTACTCATGTAATTTTACAAACCAATGTTTGACATGTTTATAATATAGTTTTTTTTCTTGTATTTGTGTTGTAAATTTTATTTCAATTAAATTTTTTATTTTCTCTCCCTATATTTTATCTTTTCTCCCTATTTTTTTATTATAGTGTGTTGTATTTTGAACAGAACACCATGGAAATATTCCCCTTTTATCAATGTTATTAATATCACTGATAAAGGGACCCTTTATCACTGCTAGAAAAATAACTGATAAAGAGATCATTTATCACTGCTATAAAAAACACTGATAAAGGGTCCCTTTATCAGTGATTTTCTAGTACTGATAAAGGACTATGTATTTTAAGGGTTCTCCAATTGTTAGAGGTTTTTTGCATTGAAAAGGCCCTATCATATTGTTTTTAAAGGTCTTATGTGTAGTAGTGAAACTAGTGGGGAAGGATTTATCTTTTAAAGATTATGAACAGGGTGTGGGGAGGATATCTACTATGATTTTTGATCATTCCTATATACATTTTAGGTTTTATTTAGGTTCATGCATTTTATTTTCTCCTCATAAGTGATTCCATTTATTTTATTGCTCATGGTACGAGCTTAGAGATGATTTTAGAGCATGATCAGGGGTCATGAGAAGATAATTTTTAATTTTTGGTATTTTAGTTTCTTTTTTTATTATACCATGGATGTATCATTCATCTCAACTTCCTTTTTTTCTTGAAGTTCTTCTCATCTATTTGTATTTATTTCATGTTATATGGATATTGATAGATTTTTATTTTGAGTTGTTCCTTGTTTAGTTTGTTTATTATTTTTTAAACTATTTACTTGGTTTATATGGACATTCTAACTATAGATGAATCATGTTGGATTCTTATAAAGTTTACACTATGTATTTTTTTTATATTCATTATGTAAAACCATTCCCAAGTGTGATTCATTGATGACCAAGCACTGATTTCTATCCATGGGGATCGGGAATGCCCTTCAACCCTTACCAAAATTCGACTTAGGGAACATTAGAACTCGAGATGTAGGTGTGGGAAGAGTCTACCTAAATCTTTATCATATGGCACCTCAAGTTACCATGGGTATTTGGGTTGAATTTTTAATTTTGAGATTCTTCTTCATTTTTCTTTTTATTAATATATTTTGATTTAAATTGATAGTGTTTCAAATTATATCAATGTTTTGTAGGTTGTTTTAGGATTTTTCATTTTTTTGGGAGAAAATGGGAGTAAAACTAAGGGTGCATGGTAAGATCACATGGTCTGGTAAACCATGTGAATAAGTGCACATGGTTCTAAAAAACACTCATTGAATTTCACACAATTGGAACACAGTCCACCAAACCATGAAGCCAAATTTTTCACCGCCACTAACCCCCTATTAAATTTTATTTGTTAGGAATTTTTTGTTATGGGTCATTTTTTTCATGATTTTTTATTATTTGGGATGAATTAAGAATTTTTTTTATTATTATTTAAAGTTATTTTGTTATATTTTGTTTATGATTTGGGTTTTTAAGGCTTCGTTTAAATGGTAAGGGTTAAGTTTCAAACATAGTAAAGAGTTTCCTGAAATGATTTGAAATGGGTTAAATGCTTCAGATTTGTAAAATGATTTCAATAAAAGAATTGAGAAATTAAAATTGATTTTAAGGGGAGTTTTGAAACTAATAAATAGGTATTTAGGTATGAAGATTATAATTTAATTTAGGTTTTAAATAATTAAGAATATTCTAAGTAAGATCTTGTTGAATTTTAAAATAAATTTTCAAATAGAATTTTAAGATTTAAAACTTCCTTATTTTGGATCGTGTTTGGTTAAAAAAAGATTTTCCTATTTCAAGATTTTTTTTAATAATTTAAGTCATGTTTGGAAATACCTTAAAGGAATTTAATGGTTTGATTTCCTCAAAGTTTTATTAAAGGCCTAGTTGTAATTTCATATAAAGAGTTAGATTTAGACCTATGCTTATTCTTATTATTTGGTTTTAATAACCATATGGGATGCATTATGTTTTGATGAGAAGAGTATGTTTTGAAAAAGGTATTCTTAGAGATGTGGTGAGGGGCTTCTTATATTTTATTGGTGTTTCTTCTAATTATATCAGGCTTATAGGCTCACCCCCCCCCCTTTTTTTGATCATGGAAACTCAAGAATTTAGCTAAGTAATATTTGGAAAAGTACAACTAGTTATGGTCCATCATACCTATATTATGCATTGATATTACTCTCCCTAATGATTGTGTATAGTTTTTTATGGTTTTTTCGATCACAAATATTTTACAAGTCCCTGGGTTTTCTTGACCTTAGTTTTATAGGACCATTCCCATTATTTTGTTTATCTTCAGTTATTCTCTTTTATAGTCTGTAATTATTTTTGTTTATGCCTGTCTAATTTTCCCTTCACTAAAAAATGTGTTTACATGTATTGATTTATTTTCCTCATTGATTTGCTGTTATTTTTTGTTACTTTCATTTCATTTGGTAGTGGTTTTTAATTGTTATGGTTATATTTTATATTTTTAGTTTTCTACCTTTTTTAGTTTAAATCCAATTTATAAATGTAATTGAAAGTGAGTTGGGAAATAAATTATCTTAAATTATATTTTTTAACTTCTACAATTTCATAGTCATATTCATACTTTCTTCAAAAATGGTTTTTAAGTGATATTCCTAGAACTAGTAGTTTTCTTTAAATAATGTGTCGTGGTAAAAAAAGGAAAGTTGAGATTTCCTATGTGATTTTTTTACATAAAATCTAAAAAATAATTTTTTTTGTGAAATCCATTTCAAACTAGAGTGAAAGTATTTTACTTTTAAATATTATGTATGGGTTGTGAGGAGTATATCTACTAGGTTGTTTTCTCACGACTATATAATTTAAGTCTCTATTTAGGTTTATGTCTTTTCTTAACTCATATTAGGGGATTCCATTTATCTAATCACTCGTGGTGTGATCTTGGTGATGATGTTGGAGCATGACCATGGGTTGTGAGGGGAAATTTTTTCCTTTTTGATATTTTAGTTTCTTTTGTTTGTCATACCACAGATATATTTTCCATCTTAGATTCATTATTTTCTTGGATATTTTCTCATATGGTTTCATTTATTTCATGTTATATGGATATGGATTAATTTTTATTTTGAGTAGTGCATTGTTTGGTTTGTTTATTATTTTTTAAAATGTTTACTTGGTTTTCATGGACTTCTAGCCTACAAACGATTCATGTTAGATTATTATAAATTTTAAGTTGTGTATTTTGTCATGTTAATTGGAATAAACCATTATCAATTGTGATTCATTGATTCCTGGGAATTAGTTTCTAAGACATGGGGATCGATAATTCCCTATGAACCTTACCATAATCCATCTTAAGTATCAAGTTAGGATAGCTTGGGTTGGGTTGTGATAGATGTTGATGTGGGATGATAATCTATAACCATCCATGTGTGAGAGGGTGTGGTCAATGATTTATGTGGGATGAATATCTATAACCAAAATTGAGTGAGTGGATTTGGACATAGATTGATGTGAGGTATGATGTGTGTCTAACCTTGATTGAGAAGTTTTGGTTGAGAAATTTTTATGGGATAAGAATTAGTACATGTCGTGGAGTCTATGTGTGACTAACCTTGAGTGAGAAGGTGTTTTTTGATTCTTGGTGTTTTATTTGATGAGGGACTATGCCTTTGGTAAAAATTCACTATTCAGGTTTCAATAAGTATTGTGGTATGATGCGACTCATTTCTTTTCAGCATTGTCCAAAGAAGGTGAGGTGAGGTGTTATGGTGACTTGATTATCACATGGTGACCTAACACATTTCCTTATATGTGTATTGTTTTATGTTTCTGGGTGGGTGTGTTTCAAAAGAACAACTTTCACTCTTTATATATATTTCATTCATATACACTTAATCACAATAGTTTTCAGTGTATTGAGGTGATGGGGAATCATACTGGATCATTGGACTCACCCCCTACCCATATACATGGAACGGGTTTCAATATGAATGGTTATACCTTCATATTTACTTTCAAACATATATATTGGTTGGGTATGGACATGTGGTTCAGGTCTATTAGTTTGTGGAGGTTAAGTATTCATCAAGGTTGATTATGTGAGTTGGGTTGGAGGCCATTATTTTTACATTCCAGTTTTTTTTCTATATTATATTTATGTAATGATGCATGTTATACATGTGTATATTCTATGTATACTCTATTATGTCAAGATACATCATATTGAATATTTTATTACTTTATATTCTCAACTTTGGGGGGCATATTGTCTCCCTTTTTATTGTCTATAGGTTTTTTGGATGTCTATTAAATGGATGGGTCATGCTAAATTTTTGAAAGATTTAGGCATTACCCGAGAGATTTACTTTTTAGGGAATAATATAACCATCACTATTTTATGACCTCATTGCTAGTCTATTGCCTTTGGTATATGGGGAGGTTCACCTGAGGTCTTACAATGTTCCATCTCATGTGTCATTTAGGTGATCTAGGCGGGGGTATTTCAAATATATACTTCAAGATATTGTAATTTATATATATATATATCACATTTTTACCATATATATAGTTTTTAAATATCTTCAAAGAGAATATTAATACTACAACTATAGATCATGTGTTGGATAAATTTATTAATGGGCCTTTAATTACCTTATAGAATAGGTAACAACTCTATCATTTTACACAAGGACAGTCCTTGTTCATTTCTTTAAAGAATCATTATATATAAAAAATCCTTTTATTCACGTAGGTAAGGTTAAAACATGTGAATTGATTAATATATTCTTTATTTCATAAAAAATTATTCAAATCCCATCAATAATCTGAATTTGACCCCTTTATATGTCACTATGGTTAATGGGTTAGCTAATCATGAAAAAATTTCAAAAAAATCGATAGTAACTAATTAATCTAAGGAAATTATAAATTTGAATTATATTTTTTGGTGTTGGGAATTATTTAACCAAGTTTTTATTTTAAGGTTTTATAGATATCCCATACTTAGAATCAATATTTCCTTTAAAATAAACTTTTTTAAAGAAAAAAGTCACAATTAAAAAATTTATTATATAGCTCATTTTATCCAAGGGTCTCAAGAAAAATCTGTAAATAGTTATTTTACTCCTCATAGCTCATAGAGTATATCAAGATATCATTAATAAATGTAATAATAAATTTATCTAGATAATACTTGAATTTAATATTCATCAAATCCATAAAAACTAAGGGTGAAATAGTTAATTTAAAAGGTATGACTATGAACTCTAATTCCCATACCTTGCACACACAAAAAATATTTGGTATATGACCCTTATTAAATTTTAATTTATGATAACCAAAACATTGATTAATATTTAAAAAATATTGGGCTCCTTTAATTTGATCAAATAGGTTATTTATTTTGGATGTGCACTAAAATTTACATGCATGAGATGCATGAAGTATATATATATAATATTATATTATATATATAGTGTACATTTAAAACATGAATATGATGCATGTATTTTTCATGCATGAAATGCATGAATATAATGGATATAATATATATATATATATATATTATTCATTTCTCCTTGAGTGTTTTCATATTCATTCAAACCAAATTTTGGTTCATTCGCAGCATTTCATTTATTCATTGAAATAAATTAAATAAATAATACCCAACAGACAAAAACGCATATGAAACGCTATGAATTGGGAGACTCAAGCTTTGGATATAAAAGAGGATGGTGTACTCTCCTTTTGAGTGTGAAATGTGTGAGACTTCCAAGATATATACAAAATCCTATTCTTCCTAATGTTTTACTTATCATTTCACAATGAATGCACTGGTACCCCTTCGGCTTTCGGGTATCCTCATGATACGGTCATGGATTTAAAGTGGTTGGTGTATCACCTCAGAGGTAGGGTTCATTTGTTCACTTCTCCTCATGATATATATAAATAATTCTCCTTCAAAGGATAAAAAGAGAAGTCACTTCAATACACAATTTATAGGTACTCTATTTTATGATATTATTTATACATTGAATTATTTAAGATAAATATGCCTTTTTATTAGGTCATCTTCCACTAAATATGATCATTAGATGTTCATATGAACAAAAATAGTGGTATCAAAGGAAATTTCTTCAAGAAACAAATGTGTATGAATCACTAGTTTTCAATGAAAAATGAAAAATAATGTTTTCATAAAACTGAAGCATGGTTACAAACCTTTATATGGGTTGTGTAAAGGTAAATATGATTTACCCTTATGCAGGTAGGATATGTAAAGTTTATAACCTTAAACAATCCATTTACATAAAGGTCAATAAGCCTTTACCCTTACACGAGGATACTATGTAAGGGTAAAATATAGAAGTAACCATCATCAACATAAAGGTAACTAGTTTCTTACCCTTGGGTGAAGATTTCACGTTAAGGTAATGCCTTTATGTGAGGAAGATGAGTAAAGGTAATCTCTATATTACCTTTACACAGTTGTTTTCAATTAATCTATATAAATTTAACCTTTAAATTTTTTTTATGTAGACTTATGAAAACATTTGTTACCCTTATACACAGTATAGTGTAAGGGTCATTTCCCCTTAACCCCTACACAATTAGCGATGTGTAAGGGTCCTATACTTCTGTAGAGTGTCTGCATAAAGGTAGAGGGTATTTACCCTTACACAGAGTGTCTATGTAAGGGTAAAGGGAGGATAACATTATATATAATAGGGATTCTGCATAAGGGTAAGCAGAAATTTTGTTGAATTTTTTTTAAAGTGTAAATGTTTTTATGGTCTATAAAATCATAATAAAAATTATTTTGGGATATTTAATTTATAAAGATTTTATAAATTAATTAATTAATTATAAATTGTTTATAATTAATTAATTAAATGTTTATGAAACATTTTTTCCCACATATTGAAGGTTAATATGTTAAAATACCTTTTAAAAACTTATATGGCATGCCTTATGATTTAGAAATAAAAGGTTTATTTATAAATCATAAAATGTGATTTATAGTGTTTATAAATTTAAAAAATATATGACATTTATATTATATATATAATCTTTATATAATAGAAATAGAATTATAAAATGTTTATAATTCATGAAATATCATATAAATTATATATAATAATAAATATGAAAAAGTTCATATTAAAATGAATATAAAATGTTTGTATTAAAACTAATTTATAAAATTTTTATAATTAGCATTTATTTATGAATATTTCATAAATGTATCATGTTTTGGAAGATAAATAAATTGCTTATTTATTTGTTAAATTTATTTGATATTCATGTTTTGTAATTTTTTATGAAATATGAATATTATGTATGTCCATTTATATGATAAATTTCTTAGATAGATCCTTTCATATCATCCTAGGTTCAGTATCATAAAACCTAGTGTTCATCTACCTTGACCATGATTTTTAATTATAATTATGAACTTGAGAATAGTTTTGGGGAATATTTTGTGCATATTAGGTGTTTTAGTTTTCATAAATTGAATTATCTCTTGAGTAAATTCTCCCCAAGTAGAGGGACTTAGGGTCGGACCACCTACTTTCCTAGAGGCTTATACCTTGGCTAGGAAAGTGAAAAGGGTAAGCCATTTTTTCACTCTGGGCTTACTCATGTGGTTTTTTTAATCTCATGTAACTATATTCCTTTACATTATGTGTTTATATACCTCATGAATATGATGCATTTGTGTGAAGAGTTTCACATTAATCTCATGTAACTATATTCCTTTACATTATGTGTTTAATATCATGTAACTATATTCATTTACATTACGTGTGAAGAGTTTCACATTAATGTGGGTTGAACACATTAATATAGTGGTTGGAATAGGGATTTCCAAAACTAAATAATTAGAATCGAACATACATAAAAAACATGAAAAGATAAATATTTCATAAGATGTAATAGTTATGAATTTAATATGAATATGATTGGTAAGGATGTAAAACCCCTCAAATACTATGTTTTAGATTCCTTCCAAAGAAACTTTTTTCAAGACCTCGATCATCCAACCAGGTAGTTCATGCCATAGTTATATTCCCTTGGATTATCTTGTGTATGACAAGAAAGTAATGGGTGTCACTAGAATATCCTTAGGTAGGTCATGTCATAGATGGGTACCCTTATATTTACCTTTGTTAGCCTAATTTGGTTGTTTTATTTGGGTTACACTAGCCAGGAGACCCTAATAGGGTTAGGTTTCAAGATGAATAGAGTTGAGTGAATCCATATGATGGATTTGGATAAGTGGTTATCTGCTCAACTATCCAAGAGTCGCAACTATAGTGATTGGGATGATTCTCTACCTAAATTACTAAGTGGTGAGAGAAATGTCATAGAAGACTCATTGTTTAGCGATATATGGATCTTAAGTCACTAAATGGATATGATTTATGGGGTCATAATTTTTAGTGGGAGAACTTTCTTTTAACACCATTAATGGAAATATATAATGCATGATACTCACCTACACATATGTCTTTGTTATATATTATGGAATATACTTCACACTAATCATATTTATATCATTAATAGGTATAATCTATAAAAGAATTAAATATTATTATCTGGGAATGATAAGTGTTCTCAATGAAAAAAATTAGTGTACCAAAATGTGAATGTTATAGAAATCAATTTCTTTAACTATGAATTATGTTTGTTAAATATCTAGTGAGTGTCAAAAATTTGTAATAAAAAACATAGACTCGTAGATAATATGTAATTGATGAAGGTTGGAGTATATTTTTGTGTTGTTAATGGATCAAGATTTTATACATTGGAGTTCATCACTTCTGGTATGATTTTACCAAGTGGATCAATCCTAAAATTGGAAAACTATTATTATGTTCCCACTATAAATTGGAATTTTATTTATATATCTTATTTATATAAGATGGAATTTTCATTCATTATTAATAACAAGAATTGTTATATATATAATACTGAAATGTTTTATGGCATTGGGAATATAATGAATGGTTTATATATTCATTATATGGATAATCATGTTTATAACATTCATAATAAGATAATCAGAGTTAATTCTAATCCCACCTACCTTTGACATTATCACCTTATACATATAAATGAGAAACACATTCAAATACTCCATTAAGATGGATTGCTGGATTCATTCGGTTATGAATCATTTGATACATGTGAATCTTTTTTATTGGTAAAAATGAAAAGGTCACCTTTTGGGAGAAAAGGTGACATGACTAGTGGAATATTGGATATTATACATAGTGATGTATGTGGACCAATGAGTACACAAGAAAATTGTGGTTTTAGGTACTTTGTTACTTTTATCGATGAATTTAGTCGATATGGTTATGTGTTTCTGATGAAGTGCTAGTATGAATCCTTTGAAAATATCAAAGAGTTTCAAAATTAAGTATAGAATCAACTAGGAAAAAGTATTAAAGTCCTCTGATTAGATCAAGGTGGTGAATATTTGAGCCAGAAATTCATGTCACATCTGAGAGATTGTAGAATTGTTTCACAAATCACTACTCATTGAAAACCACAATAGAATGGTGTATCTGGAAGAAGTAATTTTACCTTATTATATATGGTTCAATCGATGATGAGTCTATGTGACCTTCCTATATCAATTCAGAGTTATGCACTGGAGACTGTGAAATTCTTAGTAAATAGTGTTCTATATAAATCAATCACAAATACACCATATTATATGTGGTATGGGAAATGTATGTGTTGTTTTTATGTGAAGATTTAGAGTTTTGAAGCTTACGTACAACATTTGGATTATGATAAACTTGACCCTAAGTCTAACAAATTATTATTTTTTCGTTAACCTAAGGAAATCAAGGGATATTATTTCTACCACCCTACTGAACACAAAGTATTTTTGGGTCAAATTGGTATATTTATTGAGAAATGATATATAAGTTGAGAAGTCAGTGGGAGGAATGTTAAACTTAGAGAATTTTAATACAAAAAAAATAAAAATTATTCCTGAGATGGAGGTTAATCCAGTTCTACAAAGAGTTATGGAATAAAAACTAATTCAAGTTACACAAGAACCTATAAGGTCTAGTAGGATTCGTCAGGAACCTGAGAGATATAGATTTCTCATGGATAATGATGATGAAGTAACATTCATAAGAGATGAAACTACTTCCTAATGAGAGACCATTAGGGGTTATGATTCTGATAAATGGTTAGAATCCATGGAATCTGAGATGGACTCCATGTACACTAACCAAGTTTGGAACATAGTAGATGCACTTGAAGGGGTGATACCCATAGGTTAAAAGTGAGTTTTACAAAATAAAACTGACATGAATGGTAGAGTGTCTACCTATAAATCATGTCTATCATCAAAGGGTTATAAATATGTTCATGGTATTGACAATGAAGATACCTTTTCACCTATTGTGATTATAATGTCCATTAATATTTTTCTATCCATAACTACTCATTTGAATTATGATATGTATCAAATGGGTGTAAAAATTGTATTTATTAATAGGAATTTAGCCGAGGATGTATGTATGATATTGGATGAGGGCTTTGAAGTTCCAAATGAGAATGCTAAATTTTTTAAATTACAACGGTCCATTTATGGACTAAAACAATCTTCGAGTTGGAATATCTGGTTTGATTATGCAATCAAAGAGTTTACTTTCATCAATAAAATGGATGATTCATGTGTATATAAGTGGATTAAAGGATGTATAATAGTGATTATGATACTTTATAGTGATAACATACTACTTATTGGAAATGGATTCTCGACACTTCACTTAGTGAAGATGTAGCTGGGTAAATGTTTCTTAATGAAATACATGGGTGAAGTAGCTTACATACTCAGTATGAGTATCTATAGAGACATATGTAATAGGTTTCTTAGATTAAGTTAGAACACATATATTAGTAAAGTGATAAAGCTTTTTGGCATGGATAACTCTAATAAGGGGTCTTTACCAGTGTTGTATGGCATGAATCTTAGGAAGTTTCGGGATCCTTATAAGGAGTTAGAAAGGATGGAAAGGATTCCTTATAAATCTTCTATAGGATCTATCATGTTTGTCATATTATGTACACAACCTGATATCACATATGTTTTGAGCATGACAAGTAAAGTTCAATTCAATACAAATGAGAGACATTGTATTACTATGAAAAAAAACCTTAATTACTTGAGAAGGACTAAGGATATGTTCTTGGTATTTGGAGGAGAGGATGAGCTCTATGTAAAGGGTTATACATATGCTAGTTTACAATCTGAAAAATATGATATTAAATCTCAAGATGGATTCATGTTTTGCCTAAATGGTGGAGAAATTAGTTGTAATAGTTCCAAAAAAACACTATAGTGGACTTGGAAACATATACAGAATACATCATTGTATCATATGCTATGAAGGAAATTATTTGGATCAAGAAGTTCACTTCTGAACATAGAGTGGTTCCTATAATTGAGGGAGAAATCGATCTATATTTTGAAAACAATTGTGTTATTTATTAGGCTAGGGAACCTTGGTCTCATCAAAGACCAGACATATCCTTTGTAAATATCATCTTATATGGGAGATCGTTGAGAGGGGTGATGTAAAGATCAGTTGGGTGGATACTCAATAGAATGTAGCAGATCAATTGACAAAACCATTATCACAATAATAACATGAGGTTCATATAGAATCTATAGGTGTTAAACACATGAGAGATTGGTTGTAATGGTTGTAAATGTATCATGTTATTATAATGAAGGTAATCTCCAATTATCACTCATTCATGTTTTCTACAACTAATTTTAGATGAATAATCAAATGATAATATCCCCTCAAATTACTACTTTGATTTGTCCCTAATATGTTATTATTAGGGAGTATTATGGGTTAGAATGATATGATAAGGTTAGCATGGATAGAATATTGTATTCATTATAAAGAGTTTTTATGAGATACAAAGAATAGAATCATGAGGTAATAAGTAGATACTTATTTCTTGAATTGATCCACTAAATTTTATATCATGGATTGTCATATAGTCATTGATATAATTAATGGTGTGTGCTTATTATCAATCCTTCTTACCTGGGGTTGTAGAGATACCTAGCATGAGAACTTTCATACTATGATACCCTACTTACGCAAGTCTACATGTTAACTTAGTTAATACGGGGGTAGTTGGGTATGTTGTTGATCATGTAATCGGTTTGAGCACAGCCAATATGGGATTTGTATAGTTGTATGAAAAGTTAAAGACATGTGTCCCTTGATTGAATTAGACTGAGGAAATGCATGGCCATGCTAAGTTGTTTCTCATATGATGTGTTCAACTACATGGATAAGTGACATGTGATGTACTTATTAAATAAATAAATGACATGTGATGTATTTATCAACTTGGTTAGTCTTTTTCATAAAATCAAGAAATGATGAGAGGCCAATACTATATTGATATGTTTCATATCTAGTGGTTTCTCGATGTCAAGGACAAAGGGATTAAATAGATGTATATATTAGGTATATGATAAATCTTGTGGTAGATATATTCATATAGAGATATGAGCATGTTTGATGGAGATCACACCAAATCCCTTAGTAGCTTGAGTAGCACTGATGCTTTAATAGAGGTTTCTCTTTGATTATTTCTATGAAATATGAATTTAATAGTTGTTTTCAATACTACTAAAGCCTATAGGGTCACATAGTTAGGCCCTTGTATGAGGATAAAATTGCGGACAACGTGTTTGTTCAAAATAGAGAGAGTTTGATGAAAAACATATCCAAATAATTTTGGATGGATTCATAAATAGTTACAAAGTTTTTCATAAATTATTTATGGGATTTTAGTAAAAGTGTGATATTTTTGGGTGTGCACAAAAATATACATGCATATGATGCATAATATATATATATATATATAATATATGATATTATATTTATATATATATAGTGTATGTATAATACATGCATATGATGCATGTATTTTTCATGCATGTGATGCATGTATTTTTTATGCATCTGATGCATGAATATAATATATATATTATTAATTTCTCTTTGAACAGTTTCATTTTCATTCGAGCCAAAGGTTGTTTCATTGATAGATTTTCATTTATTTATTAAAACGAATTCAATGAATAAATACACAATAGACAAAAATGCATATGATGTGTTATGAAGTGGGAGCCTCAGGTTTCGACTATAAAAGGGGATGGGATCCTCTCATGTTGGGTGTGAAATGTGTGAGACTTCCAAGCTATAGCTAAAACCCTCTTCTTCCTAGAGTGTTGTTTATTATTTCACAATGAAGGCTCTGGAACCCCTTCAGATTTTGGGCATCCTCACGATATGATTGTGGATTTAAAATAGCCAGTGTATCACCTAGAAGGTAGGGTGAATTTGTTCACTACTCCTCATGATCTCCATCAACCATTCTCCTTTGAAGGATAAAGAATGAAGCTACAGCAGTGGATTATTTATAGGTACTCTGTTTTACGATGTTATTTAGACATTGAACTCTTGAAGATAGATCTGCCTGTGTTTTGGGTTTTCTTCTACTACATATAATCATTAGATGTTCATACAAACCCTAACAATTAATTCATAGTAAAGGACACTTATTCATATCAGTAATTCCATTCTTTATAATTGATGTACAACCTTGTGGAACCATCCTTTTTTACTAATTAGACAAGTGATCCCCAAAGTGAGATATCAGGGCATATAAATCCCTTATCACATAAATATTGTGGTTGTTTATTTAATTCAACCAATTCCACTGAGGATGTTATATTGGGAGGCTTAGATATGATATTTGGATTAGGGATTAAGCTCAAAGGAGATTCCAACTTCGTTATTAGGTAGATATCTAGGTAATCCTAAATGAAATACATTAATGTAATCTTATACAATCAATGCATAATTTTTTTAAGAATTTTATTAAGATGAAATGATGTAGGTGTTTCCAAACAAGACTCTGACAATGAAATATCTCCTATAAAAATAAGTGATTTTGTATCATCCATTAGGGATCCATTTATAAATAATGGAATATAATTAATTATTTCATGAATAATTATGAATAATAATATATAATTATTATGCATATATTAAAAAATCATAAGAAGTAATCCATCCATTCTAGAAAAATATCTATAATTTCTTAAGGCTTTGTCAGAAGGGTTTGTTTTCTAACTATGTTCTTTTTAACCTAGTTGTGAAGGTTTTTAGTAAAATCTCTCTGATACCAACTATAAAAACCTCAAATTCCATAACCCATAGTCGATGGTTATTTATTACAGTGATACAGAATACATAAGATCACATTATTTATAATTCAAAAAATTTGTAATCCTAGAAGACTAGATACATACATGGTCATTACATTACACTAAAAATATGAAGTGAATCATAATAATACATAAACCATTATTATATGTACATTATTATACTTAGGTTACATTTATTATTAATTAGGGTTTCCTAGGGATATGGGAAAAATATAAAGGATGATTTGAGGCACTCAGTAAGAAGCGATGTACAACATAATCTAACATTGTATAAACATCACACACATAATATTGCAAGAATAAATAATCAAATGGAATCATATAAATGATAAAATGAGCATAATATATCCATAGATGGAATAAAAATGGAAATAAATCATGATATGGATAAAAATAATAGATATCATAATGATTGAATATATAATGTTGGACATCATAACCATACTATCAAAACCTCATGTGAAAACATCATGCATAAAATGGTAGGAATACACCAAAAACACATTCTAATTTGTTTCGTGAGACCTCTCTATGTATTGAAGGTCTATATAATTCTAAGTCTCGCTCATCACATAATAAGTCCAATTCATCCATCATAAAAAAAATTCTAACAATACATATCATAATGTTCCCTGAGGAATATCATACATAAACATGGCTATATAATTAATAATTATATATATAGAAATAATGGATATAAGGATTGTCATGGTTTCCCCAATCAATGGAACAATATGGCTATCTTGGTTAATATACATCAATAAAATTAGAAATGATAGGATATTCACAGCATAATGAAAAATACCCTTGTTGAAGGAATTATAAGGGGTAATATGTAGGTGCATTCATTGTGTAAGGATATCAATAAGGGATTAATCAATTATTAAAATAGTTTGAAATGGAAGGAGACTAGAGAAATGATAGGAAAAACCCCATCTAAAAATTACGAGTATTAGACTCACATATTTAATACACATTTGGGATATAAAATTTCCTTAAGGTAAAACTTTTAGGTCAACATGCTTTGACAACAAATGTGAAATTATTCCAAAATCGAGTTTAATCCACTAAAAACCTAATAGAGGCTACACTAGGTATATCATAATCATCCATCCTTATAAAAATTCCGCCTCTTGGAAATAACGCATCCATTATATCACAAATATATGACATATATAGGTATTTGGATAATGAAGTTTATGGCTACGGAAATATTTTGGAATTATAATGAATTAAGGGGTGGAATAATGTGAGGAAATGGTAATAACTCATTCAAATTGCAATAAACAATTTTCAATATTTAATAATAAAAAATTTTGATATGGTTGTACCCTGGGACACCCTAAGAGGGGAGTGAATCGGGGTATTATCAATTTTAAACCTTTTATTTTTCCTTGTTTATATATTCCTTTTAGGATCTTGTTCTTAGGTTAATAGGAACATGCATTCAACATGTTTTCTGTTACTCATGCATCATCATCGTAGACATGCAGAAAGTAAATAATCAAGGACATCATATTTTACTTGGTTCACCCAAATGGTATAATCCAAGGAGAACACTCCAATGATGTGTTGGTGTGCTAGGAAGTAAGACTACTCACATTCGTATTACAATGATTCAGAAGGGAACACTACTGATCTGGGGTCGATCCCTCTTATCTACTTCACATGTTGTTTCTATGAAGGATATAGACAATTTATAGACCTGGGGATCTCTCCATCATCAATATGATATGGACTTGTTGTATTTTCTAATTCCAGATAGATGTGATTTGATCTTTAGCATGTTGTATTGCAGAAATGTTAGGAGTAACAATGAAAAACGATTCAGGTGATGAGGAAGGAGAACTCTATAGCATGTGATGGCTCTACAGTGGATCATGAGAAGGATTTGGGTTGTGACGAATCTGCTCGAATTGCTAGCAAGGATGCTGGTCATGTGAGTTCGGGTGATGTAGTGATGATGAAACAACCATAGGTGCTACCTACTAATCCAAAGGTTAATGGAATTTTTGATAGGTTGAAATGGGACTTGTGGGTGGTGAGCCCGTTAGGGGTAGTTGTGAACTAGGGAACTATTGCAACTGTTAGTGAAAACCAGAGAGGAGCGTATTCAAATCAAGGTCCTCCATGTGGTAATGCGGTTGCAAGGGGCGCACATGAGGACCCTCTGCTGCTTGATGGTTCCCAAGGTGGCAGTGGGAATAAACCTGAAATGGAGTCTCAAATGTTGGATGATAGAGGTCTCATGGCTCCCTTGGGTGCTTCATATGCTGAGGTGGTGTGCCCAGAGAGTGGTATCAGTGTTAGAGATCATACAGAGGTTTCTAAAGAAACCCGAGAGGGTAATTCTATAGGCTTCAGGACAAGTCCTAGAAGGGTGGTGACAAACATTGCGATGGGAAATCGCTTTGAACGATTTTCTAATGATGATCTAGTTCAGGAGTCCGAGGAAGATCCGATTAGGCCATCCATGGATGGGAAAAAGATCCCCGGGAACGAATCTAGTGATGATTATTCTGCAGGTGAAACATAGGATGCAGTTGAGGGTGGTGACCTCCCAAGCCTGAGGAGAAGTAGGAGCCAGAAAGGTATCTGGAAAGAGAGAAATGATTACTCCTATTTTCCACTTCCAATGGAGACACGATCTGCAAAAAAGCTGAAAGATAAGAAGATGGACAGCGATACCCACCCACCCTAAGGCTGCTTGTCAACAGCCGAAGCCAGGTGAGGTGCTTGATCACTCGTTGGAATTGCTTATGAGCTCAGAAGAAGTGGATGAACGAGTTATGCCACTTAATGCTACCGAAGAAGAAGTCGTCAAAATGATGGGGAGGTCATTGAGGGTGACTCTCAATGAGCAGTAGTATACCTGGATGGAAAAGGACCTGATTCTTATTGGGGGATTCAACAATGGAAAGATCACCCTTGAGGAGTACATCTAGCCTTGGGACAAGCTGGTGTTTCAGTTCAAAGATATCATTTTGGATGAACCAAACATCCAGGTAAACAATCTATCTTGGAAGTTATTTAGGGAGATTAAATCTGGTAGACTTAAATTGTCTTTTAATGGCTTTGTTATTTCGTTTTGGGGTTGAACTTTTGGTTTCCCACTTTTTCCTTAAAAGTGTTTGAATAATAAAAATTTAATCTTCAGTCAAGAAGAAGATGAATAATACATATAATTATGTGGTTCTGATGAGCTATAGTTCTTTGTCGATGTTGGCGACCAGCCCTTCTACAATGACTATGATAAGTTCGAGCTACTACAGTCCACTATCACATGTTTTTATAGTAAGTCCACACTGCTACAGTCCTCTGTCGATGTCATCGGTTAGCTCTTTTATAGTAGTCAACATTGCTACACTTCCTCCAAAATTTGGATCAAGGGCCTTTGGCCCCCTAGACCCCTGAGTAGGGGCACGCTACCCCCTAAAACCCCCAGTGACCTCACCGTCGAGGTCGAATAGCGGGAGTTACGACCTGGTGTGCAATATAGGCCGTAAGTATTCATCCCAACTTCATCCAACATGATCGAGCTCTGCCAATCGAGCATTCTACCCTCCTTTCAAACTAGATAAGACTAACACCTCATATGTGAGGGTTGAGTCTGTCTTCTCACTCAAAAGTCATCAGTTCTTCCCCTTTTATGGCCAGATATAGCAGTGGTAAAAAAATTCTTCTACTCCCAATCTTCCTCCTCCAAAGCCTACCAGATGTGAGCATTGGAAATTTTTCTTCTTCTTCTTCTTTCATTTACATAGAATCCATATACATCAATATGTGCAATCCCTTCTTATCTATCTATTTATATAGATTCCAAATGTTTCAATATAAGCAGACTCCCTTCCCTCTCTTTCTTTGAAACAATATATGTTAATGCAGCGCTGCTTCTCCTCTTTTGAACATGATATAAAAATATGGCACCCTCTTCTCTCTTCTCTTAGTTCTCCTTTGAAAGACCATGTGTGGCAATGCAACACTTGTTCCTTTCTTCTTTGAAGATTCTAACATGGAAAAATAGTGTCCACTTCTTTTTTAGAACTACATCGAGGTGTGTTTATATACCTACTCGACTCGAGGTGTGTTTATATACCTACTCGACTCCTTGCACAGCAATGAATGGTGCTGATCACACCTGAACTTCTTCATGCTTCCTAATCATCACCAAGTGTCCATGCGATGGTCCTCTTAATATTCAAAAAACATCCTCAGAATGTAGCTCCATGTTTTTCACATTCAAATACAGTACTGCTTCCATAAACATTAAACATTCCAATTCAAAATCTCTACATGTGATATTTTCATATTTTAGATATTTGGAAACCCGAGAATACTGTCATTCGAATTCTTCATAAGTTGCAGCTTTCAACTCTCCAAAATATCTGCATGTGTTCCCAAACTCTATAATCTTTTAAATCTCTACGAACCTCGCAGTCATCCTTTACTTTTTAATGCCTCCGTAGAATTTCCATGCCCACGTATGCATGGAAACCATGCAGTGTACAACTTTTACTTCACGACACAACACTCTTGCACATGTAGACCCGCACGCAAGAGGCCGATGATGAATAATGCATCGTTGTTTCATGCAATTTGCGCGCGATTTTCAAATGGATGAACAATGTTGTGTTAATGTGATTCCACATCGAATATCTCATAGTACTCCCACATGCTTCATAAGATGGGATGCACCAACAACAATTCGATACATCCCTTAGGTGTTGCCCTGCACCAGCAGGTCACATGTCGCCCCGCACGTGCTCCTCCTTTGACTTCACACGCACCATTGCTCACCTACATTGTGTCGCCTCTATCTGGTCAATTGTTGAAATTTGTCCCAAATTTTTTCACAAACTCCTCCATACACTTGTCCAGAAAAACCTTCATCAACCTGTTCACACACACACAACATATTTTTATGACTTCCACAAACAAATCACCTCTTCCAAATAATTCCTACTCACCTTCATGCATCATATCAACTCTCAAATAATTTTTCATTCAACCATGCAATTCATTCACCGTTTACAAAACCCATCACTAAGCATGATATCCAATACTCGCTCATCAATTCACCATCAATAACAAACTCATCCCTCAAGATATATTGTCAAAAAATCCAACCTTAAACTCCTGGTTAGAATAGAAATGTAAAGGAATTGAAAAGAATTACAAATTAGAAAAGAAAGGAGGAGATTAAGAACCCTTAGGTAGCTAGATAGCTTTCAAAAACATGAGAAAGAACTTCATAAAACCTTAAGAGCTTATTAGGACTCCTAAGTAAGAAATACATAGGAGAATCATGATCAATTGTTTTTTAAGTAAAGAGGAATGAGTGGATGGGTGGGTACTTATAAAAAATCTAGGAGGATTTAATAATTTTAAGATTTAAGCATTGAAATATAGGTTGTGGAAAATTCAATATCGTTTACTTTCTCATGGTTTTAAATCATGGTATTTAAAATTTTAAACATTTTTTTACATTTATTACAAAATGAAGTAGTCTGCCTTTTTTATATTATTTTGGTTTTGGAAAAGACTTCCATTCACAAAGAATTATTTTAAAAACATTAAAATGCATTTTAGACTTACGAAACTTTTTTCGAGGTTAAATTGATTTTAATATTTTAAAAAAAATCCTTTTAATAAAAAAAAGATTTTTGGTTGAGCAAGCATTAATATAATTTATTAGATAATTTTTACATCATAATAAAGTCAAGATACTTATCATATTTGCATACTGTATTACAATTCATCGAAAAATTCGATTGTCTTAAAAAAAACCCAAAAAACACCATTAACTAATTTCAACATGTTGATTTTAAATCTGAAGCCATTTTTAAGAAAATAATTTTCTAAACATGTAAAATTTAATTATTAAATAAAACTTAGTATGTTTTAAAATCATGCATTTTTGCACTAAAATTTTAAAAACTCCATTTTATTAAATTTTATATTATTTTAAGATGTAAGAAATTACATTCTTATTTATTGATTAATATATATTATTTATGTTTATTAATTATACTATTAATGTATGATACTATGTAATTTATTGGACACTAATAGAGGAGCTTGTCATGAATCAAATAGTATTTTTGAAATCGTAATGGGTGTAGTCTAATGGTCGACCGTTGGTTCTCTCTCAATGAGGCACATCTCAATGACTTAACACTTCTTGTTTTGGGGTTTTTCATTTAAAATAGATGGCAAAACATCACATTGGTTTTTAATTTGAAATGAAATTAAAGGCAAGAATTGAAAACACAAAAAAGAACACAAATGTTACCAAGAATGTTGAATGGAGTCAATAAAAGTTATAGGATTCTCTATCATTGTTTTAGAGATTATTTCATAATAATACATTCCCATATACGGGCTCAATACCCAAATGGGCATCATCTATACACCCTTTGTTGTTTCTTTTGGTAAAGCTCAACGCATACCCAGGCAAGATCAAACCTAAGAGAAACTCCAACACGCAGCGTTAAAATAGAGTAATCATTACTCTAAAATGAAGTATATACAGTGAAATCATCTCCAACCAGCGCCATATTCTGCACTAAAATTCCAAAAGCAGATAGCGCTACAACAGTATTGAACCAAATATAGCAATTTGTTATACAAAAACAACTTCATTTTGACGTAGGTGTTGACACTGGGTTGGAGAGGATTCTCTACTACATTTTAGCGATTTTACTCCATTATAGCGTGGGTTGGAGATGGTCTAACTCATCTCTTCACCTTGTGAATTGATTGGGCTTGTTTTCTGAATGGGTGAATCACTCAAAAACTACCTCAACCTGGAATAGCTTCCAAATAACAAGTCATAATGTGCCCTACATGAAAGCTAAACGCGTACCATATCAACATTTCCCTAGCCAACTCGAAACGTATGTCATCAAGGTTAATAAAAGGAGGCTTTAAATTGAAAAACAAAGGTACAAGAGGAGAAAATCACCTACCACACGTTATACCCAAAACCTCCACCTCTTGGGTAAAGAACTAAATCAAGTATGGAAGAATTAAAAGCATGAACACAAGGGTTAGCACCGGTTCTCCCCTTTGGATCCATCCAACAATGGGTTAGCTCTCCATTTCAATGAAGTAAGAGATCACAAGTATAGCATAGTGATCGGGAAACACAAATTGGGCAGATGAGGAAGACGATAATAGCACGGCACAAAGGAAAATAAAGTAGAATTTCAATTCACATAATAGAAACAGATTGAAATGCAAAAATAGAAAGTAACCAGTCCTAAAGCACTCCCACGAAGATGGGTATGGCTAATACTCGCTAGCTCAATCATACACATTAAATAAATAAGCAACCCCAACCGCTCTCAAATTAGAAAAACAATAACAGAAAATCTGTATCAATTTTGCATAGAAGAATCAGCTCTGTCACTTTCTCAATTGCCCCCTTGTTGCAGCATCTGCCTCCCAGTGGAGGTTGGATCAACCTCCTTCATTCATTTCCAAAAAAGACTGATGCACAATGAATCACAACAAAGTCCAAGAATATTAAACATCTCTGCTTCACGGTACAGTGAATGATAGGTGCTCCTTGGGAGAATTCTTGTGCTCGGTAGTAGCATCTGAGTAGGTGGAATGCCCAGTCGGGTTCGTGCAGAGCTTCAAACTGGGAAGAGGTGCAGTGGGCTTGTCATGTTGCCATGGGATTCACTGAACTGGAGAGGGCCGGCTTTGATTTGGGTCTTCATCAATGTCATGGATCCCAAATTAGTATAGGCTGGGTTAGACTTGTAAGTGGCTTCCGGCAGTTGGGCTTGAGCACCTGGTGTGCACTCAGACTCGGCTATCACTTTCTGTGATTTGGGAGCTGTGCTTGGTTGGTATCGAGCTGCAATGTGAGTGAAGGCCTCTCTTGAGACCAAGGGATGTTTTGGAGGATTATTGAGCCCATGAATGAAGAAGATATTGAGATCTGAAGCAGAAGAAGAATCCTTTAGCATATGGTTTTTGTCTAGAGAAGAAGAATTGGAGAAGAGAAGTGCATATGATTTATGTATTGACAACAAAATACAACACAATAATCACATCCACTTCTCTCTTGTCCCCTCTCTCACTTGTTCTTTGGATTATTGTTGTCAAAGGGAAAGAAAGACAACACAAAACTCTCTTTATGTCTATTCCATAATGTGTTTACAAAGGGAGGGAACATTTAAAATGGGGAAGAATCCAAGGATAAGTGTTTAACCTAATGGGGGGGTCTCTTATTTAGGAGAAGCGTGTATTTAAAGAGGATTATTAAAAGGAGTAAGTTGTGAAGTCACCATGTTTGTGAACTTTTACAACATGTTTTGTGAGCATGTATGCCAGAACTTGTTATACACAGATTCGAAGGGCGGTTTTGAGATGTGGAAGTGAAAGAAGAGTTGATTCTCAGTTAGTATCAAGTGCTTTCAAGAGTTGTGAAAGATGATTCATTTGCATGAAGGTCACTATTTATGGACAACATGAAATTATTATTCAATGTTCTTGTTTCTTACACCAAGTTCACTCACATAGGTTTAGAATTATTGAATGGTAATTCATTGCTAAGTGTAATGAGTTTGAAAGTGATTTATGTTCTTTAGTTGACCACAAAATCAAAAAAGACAGATTGTTGAGACAGAGATATTTTGGGAGATAGTACAGCCCATGAATGAAGAAGATACTGAGATCTAAAGCTGAAGAAGAATCCCCAAGCATATGGTTTTTGTTTAGAGTGTTTTAAAGAGATTTGGAGGTGTTAGTAATTACTTTACTGTTTTGGAGTTGAACAGATTCTGGTCTGAAATCTGGCAAGTCCTTCTATACGTAAGAGTGATTATGTTTTATCCGTATAGGTTTGTGCACATCAGTGGAAATTGACAAAGTCCTCAAGCCAACCTTGTTTACGTTAGAGTCATTTGAGCAGAGAAAGTCTGGAATCTGGCTAAAACTTTAATGTGTAAAAGTAACTTTGCTGATGTGTAAAGGTCATTCTAAACAAAAAGGTGTTGAGTAAGAGTAAATCTGAAAAGTACTCTACTGGTACGTGAGAGTAACTCTGAGCTGAGACTGAGGAAATCCACCAAGTCTTCAAACATATGAGCCATTCTCACAATGTGTAAGTCATTTTTGATGATGCATAAAAGTCACCCGGGACAGTTCCTTCAACTGAAGGAAGAAGCAGGAGAAGAAGAGGAAGAAGTTGGAGGCAGTTAAAGTTATTAGTTTGAATTTGAATTTGAAATTCAAATCCGAACATACTGAAAATATTGTTGTTATGCAAGATTAAAACGGTACAGGGTCTTCATGCAAGTGTGTAGAAGTGAAGCACATTAGGTGCTGTATTGAAAATATATATATATATATATATACACGGTGTTAAAAAAGTGTGTTGTGCAGAACAGTTCGCACTGAAAGAGAGAAGAAGTAGAAGAAAATACTTACAGCGGTGCAAGTAGAAGAATAAGGGAAAGAGCACAATGGTTTGTGTACAAACATCACAGCTGTGTAGTGTGATGAAAAGGAAGGGCAGTCACACCAATTCTTAACAGTGAAGAAGTGTGGGAGCACTATAATATTTTCAGGAGACAACCATCAAAGGAAGAAGGATAATTTCTATATCACAAGTACAAGACAACGGTGCATTTTTTCGGGAGACAACACTGGTATATATATTCTTGTATCACAAGTAAAGAATATTACGTGCTCATTTGTATCCGCGATAACAATTCTAGTCGATTGTATGATCTCGGATGAGTCTTGATCGCGTTAAGGATTAGCTATTCATTTTGAGTAGTGAACTTAGTACATCGAGTGTCATTTGTTTCCTGCTTTCCACAGTGTGTGTGAGTTAAGCAGTGATTTGTTCACTCTAACATGTGACTAGGGTTGATTTTGTAGGAAATCATAAAAAGAAAAAACAGACAATTGTACACTGATCCCCACCCCCCACCCAGTGAACCACACCATGCCTGAGGCCTCCACGGCTTCGGGGATCGAAACATGGACAAACGGCAAGACATGCCGACTCTGTTGGGGGACTTTCATGGAGCACCCTATGTGCGTAGTCAAAATTGTCAGGCGGGGGGGCAAGCTCGTCAGTGGCTGCACCACGCTGGTTGGGAGACTAGATCAGGGGACAACTGGACTTTGAATTGAATCATTAAGGTTGGATCTTACAGCTGGATTGGCTCTGGAAGGGGATCGACATGTGAAGGCTTAGGTAGAGCTCAAATATGCTGATTGGGGATTGAAGAGCTCAAGCATGGTGGTCTACACTTGGTTGGAGTGGTCGCGGAAGGCTGTGGCATGGCTTGAGCGGGGCTGGTCGGATCTGGAATGGTGGTGTGACCCAATGTCGCATCAGGTCTGACTCGATGGAAGAGGAGGATATGGTATGGTGTTGGGTTTTTTTTATATATGGGTTTTTTTTATCGAAAAGGGATAGGGTAAACAATATTTTTAAAAATGGGTCTCAAGATGCGTGAACCCCGTTCACGCATCTTTGGCGCGGAGAGATGCATGAATGGGGTTCACGCATCCTGCGCAGATGTGATAAAAGATGCGTGAACCCCGTTCACACATCTGCTCTCGCTAGGAAGCGTGAACGGGATTCACACATACTGTACGAAATTTGTAAAGGATGCGTGAACCCCGTTCACGCATCCTACAGAAAGGTTAAATAAAAAATCATCAATACTAAACAAATATTAATAAATATTAATTAAATAACCAATAATAAAAATGAAATAGTAATAAATATTAATTGAATAATAATGAATATAAATAAATATTTATTAATTATTCATAAATGTTAAATAAATATTCATTGGTGTTAATAATTATTATTAAATATTCATGAATAATAGATATCCATTAAATAATTATTAATGAAAATAAAAATCATCAATATTTGTAAATATCAATTAAATATAAATATATTATTAATTAAAAATCATCAATATGTATAAAATATCAATAAATATAAATAAATATTAAATAGTCCTAAATATTATTTCCCAAAGAAAATCCAGTTTGGGAGCCCACAAGACATGGTTCCCTTACATGTAAACTTTATTATAACTTTTGTATGGGAAAGCCTTTGAAAATCACCTATTGGTAAAATTCTATTTGGAAGCTTTGGATTACTCCTTCCAAGTACACTATTATCTATAGTAACACTCGGGTCTCGTACTTGTCTATTAAAATCATCCATTAGTGGAGGGACCAACCACCTATACATCCAGAATTTTAGATCAGAATTTTGAGAAGGCATCCATTTACTATAAATCATTACATCTGATTATGTTTTATTAATGCATGGATTGATAGAAAAGAAGAGATAATACAATTTACTAGAGACAGGTTTTTCTTATGTCTTTGATTAATTCAATTACAACCCCTTTCTATTCAGTATATTTTTTTGCTAACAAAGGAAGAGAGATTTAGAAAAACACTCATCTTTCAATAACATGATCTTCCTGAACATTCTATAGTAATTAGGTTTGATTCTAATTGATATACTAATTCTGGCAGTAATTTCATATTTCTTCATTTACCTCCCCCTCAAAAGAAACACTCATAAACATCAATTTTGAAAACTTATATAACTTCACCAAGGATGATCTTCTTCAATACTTATTCTTGAATATGATAACACATTCTTAACCCTCTTAAGGATTGTTTCTTATTCTGGAAGAATATGAAATCAATCTTTTTCATAATGTCTATAATTTTATCACATGATGGAGGTATTTTAACAGTAAAATCCTTCAGTGAAGATTGTGGTGTCCTTTTATAAAGTATGAATATGTATCTCTCAAAATTGGCCAAATGAACTTCTAATTCCATACATCTTCTGATCTTCAATCATAATCATTTACTCTTCACAATTATCCATTATTCATTGAAATTCTTCTTCGTGCAATTTAATTTTTTTTAAACAAAGAATCATGTTCCATGATTTTTGGATTCAAATCATTGAGATCAATAATATTTTTCAAGATTTCTTGATGTTCACGGATCTTTTCATCCAGAGTATTAATATTTATTAATTAATATCAAATAGAAATTATTAATTTTGGAAAATAATTTAATGACAGTAAGACACTTTAAAAAAAAAAGTAGAACTCTATAAATGATAATAGTAATGCACATACAAAATGTATCGTAAATCAATAATCAACTTAATCTGCACCTCTGGCGTGGATGCTCCTCTGTCCCATAGTCAGGCATATACTGGACAAATCCACATCGTGTCTGTCTATGTCTGTGCTCTGGCGTACGCTGCGCATCATCATCAGTAGCCACCTTCGCATCCTCCTATGTGACAGGGGGTGGATGTACAGTCACACCGTCTGTACCATGTCCTGCATCTAAGGATAGTGGAGGCTAGCTAAAACTCTCACCAACCTGGAAAGAAAATGGCTACCTTGCTGCGGATACCTGTAATAAAGAATCCAGCTCAACCCAGTCAACGTTTGTATCTACCTGTGGCTGAGCCTGAGAAGCTGGATGAGCATATGACTGATCATGCTGAACACCCTCCTCATGTAGAACAGCAGCATCTGACTGATCAAGTTGAACAGCCTCCTCCTGTGGAACAGCAAGATCCATAACAGGGTCTTCACCCTCTGGTACATCTATATGAGGATTAGCAGGTTCCGCAGCCTCCTCAGCATGTGGTGGATCAAAGAAAATGTCATGATAAATCTCATCCATCGAAGGAAGCAACTCTGATACAATGGTGTGAAAATATGTCGGGCCAAATACGACTCTCTCTACTGGATCAGACATGTGAAGTAGATGAAAGATATGAGTATCCTGCGAAAACAAATTTCGTTGTTAAGTAATATGAATAAAAATTATGTTGAACAGTTGAAGGAACAATGTATACCAACTCATGAAAGCCTCGACCGTGTCGTGTTAGAAATCTGACTGGGGACCTATTGTACCAAGATGCGTAATCCATCTGATCCACCCAATGAAAATGCATTGTCCCCGCCCCTCGCAATTGGGACTCCTGTCGTATGTCCCATAAATCAATATATCTCGCATGGTATCTCATCCGATCGAAATCTCTCTTCCCTGACATCTTTAGGAAATGCAGTGAATCTAACTGACTGGGCGGACTAGGAACATGCTGAAAGAATCTGAACTGCCTCATAACTCTATCGGTCTTGTTGGAGTCTGCATCCCACATCGGACTTGAGGACCGGTGTGATTTTAATTATTCGTTATTAAATAACCCCAAGGGCTCCTTTAGAGAGTATACCTTGAGGGTTCAGTCTCTCTCATTTTATCATCCTACATGGTATCAGAGGGAACCTAATCCCGAACTCTCCCTCCCGTTTTATTTCTTTTTTTTTCTCGTCGACCTCTAGGGTTTCTCCCGGTTGGGGGGCGGCGGCCTCCATGGCCAACAAGCCATCGGTATCTTCCGTCGCCCCCCCCCCTGCCGGTTATCCACCCCAACCGGTGGAATCCCCCTTCTGGGCTCGTTTCTTAAGCGGCCCCCTCCTGTTTTTTTTCCCCGACGTCGTCGTCCAGGTGCTCGCCCGGCGGCTCCCGCCCGACGCCAGATCCCCGATGACTTGCGCCAGCTTCGCTCCGCCCCGATAGAATCCCCGCCTCCCGCGGATCCTCTGCCCCGATGGTCTGCCCTACGTGGCTCCCTGCGCGCGGCTCTCCGGCGCCCTCCCGAGATCCCGACGACCGACCGACTCCCTCCAGGCCCTCCGCATTCGACGCGGCACCGTCCCCTCTGGCGCCTGCTTCCTCCGCCCCCCCAACATCCAGCGCGACGCGTCCTGTCGCCCTCCTCCCGTTGTCCGCTCCCGTCGGCCCTGCACCACCCAGCGCCGCCTTGGCGACCCTCTCTCTCTCTGCGCGCGGCGTCTCCCTCCCGGTGGCTCCATCCCGACGGAATCCCCCCGCTCGCAGGACCTCTCCCGCGGCGCACATCCTTCGTTCGGCACGGCTGTCGGGATCCCCCCTCCGGGCTCTTATCAGGCAGCGGATGTCCCCCCTGTCGGCCAGCGGAACCTCTCCTGCGACAGCCCCCGTGCTCCTCCCTGCGCGCAACGCCCCGCCTCCCTCCCTCCCGGCGGATCTCCACCCCTGCCGGCTCCTCCAGCAACCGGCCTCCACCCCTGTCGGCCCCTCCAGCAGCCGGCCTTGGGTTCTGCTCGGATACCCCCCCCCCCCTCCAGTGCGCTGCTCTGCAAGGCAGCCCTCCCTCCAACCGGTTTCATCCGTTCCAGTCCGGCGCCTCTCATCGTCGGCACTTCCTCCAGCGAACAACTGCTCCCTCCATACCGGCCTCCTGCAGCAGCCCCGCCTCCATGCTGGCCTTTTTCTGCCGACGGCCGGACCAGCCACCCTCCATCAAATCCGGATCTCCGGCCTCCTCCTGCGGCAGTCCCCGCCTCTCGTCGCCGGCATCTTCCCTGCAGTCGCCTCCCTGTCTGTCGGCACGCCCTTGCACTTCCTCCACCGTGGCGCAGCAGCTCAACCACCGTGGATTCGGGCCCTTTGGCGCCGCCAGATCTCGCAACACTTCTGTGGGATCCCTGCCTCCCATCACCGGCCCCGCAAGAGCGGATTTCCCGGTGTTAGTGTGAATTTCCCGGTGTCTCATCGACCGGCCCCACTAGTGCGGCATTCCTGGCGCTCCGTCAACCGGCCTGATCTATGTGGTTTCTTCTGCTGCGCCCGCGATATCATCCATCCATTATCTTGAGGGGGGAGCTGCGATCGTGAGGGGGAGCAGCAGCCTTGCAGCTTTATCTTTTGTACTGTTGTCTTGTTTTGTAATCAAGTTGGGTATGTTCAGCTTGAGGGGGAGAGTTTGCAGTTTGTTGATTGCTTTGTTTTCATTAGTTTGGTTTGTTTTTTCTTTATGTGTCCAAGATAGGTTCACCAAGCTTGAGGGGGAGTGTTGGAGTCTGCATCCCACATCGGACTTTAGGACCGGTGTGGTTTTAATTATTCGTTATTAAATAACCCAAAGGGCTCCTTTAGAGAGTATACCTTGGGGGTTCGGTCTCTCTCATTTTATCATCCTACAGGTCTGATGCCACTTGACTATATGAAAATGAATCAATGGAACCCTGCAGGAGCTGATAGTAAGCATCACCATACAGTACGGTGGAAGACTCTGGACAATAGAATCTATATATGGAATCCATATAATCTGGAAGAAAAAATAAATAATCAATTAATAAATGAATACATTTACAGTAAAGAATAAATATTTAATAATATAAATAATAATCACTTACATTGTGTGGTCGAATGCTGGCCAACATAAGTCTGTAGGCATGGATGTCGTGTCTGGGGGAATATAAATGTTGATGTGCCTGACTCCACCTGTAGATAATATTGTTATATTTACATTTCATAATAGAAAGTTATACAATTAAGTTAGACAATATAAGGAAGGAATAACTGTTGGTTTGGTGTTGCCCGATCCGGTTGGGCCGAATGCTTGTGGCTCGCAACTGTCGCGGGTCGAGCTCCGACCGACCGACACCGACAGGCACTGCAGCAGTGCGGACTTCGGGGTCAACATTACTGTAGCGCTTTTGACAAAGCCAACTGTCGTTCACTGTAGCGACGCGGACCACTTTTTCGAACAGTGATCGTCTTCTCCATTGTTTTATAGCCCATTTTCGGGCTAGGGTTACTACTGAAAAACCCCCTCTGTAATTTGTGCTCCCGAATTAGTGAATTTCTGTCTCTCCCGTGGACGTAGGGATTATTCCCGAACCACGTAAATCGCTGTGTCATTTGCTTTCTTTTCTTTCGTTTTTTTCTCGTTTCTGTCGTTGTGACTCCCGACGATTCCGCAACAACTGGTATCAAAGGGTGAGTTCGGAATTCTCCAATGATGGCTCTAGATGAAGGCAAAGTGAAGATCGATCGCTTCGATGGAACTGATTTCAGTTTCTGGAGGATGCAGATCGAGGATTATCTTTATCAGAAAAAGATGCATTTGCCACTTCTGGGTGTGAAGCCGGCGGACATGGAGAAGTCGGAGTGGGAGCTACTGGATCGAAAGGTTCTGGGTGTTGTGTGTCTGACGTTGGCCAAAAACGTGGCGTTCAACATCAGAGAGGAGAAGACGACGGTGGACCTGATGAAAGCCCTCACAAATATGTACGAGAAGCCTTCGGCGGCAAACAAGGTACATTTGATACGACGATTGTTCAACCTGAAAATGGTTGAAGGGAGACCTGTTGCAGATCATATCAATGAATTCAATACCATCATAAGTCAGTTGTCATCGGTGGACATTGATCTTGGTGATGAAGTATGTGCTCTGGTTTTACTATCTTCGTTACCAGAGAGTTGGGAAGCAACTGTAACAGCTGTGAGCAGCACTTCAGGGAATACGAAGATGGCTCTGAAAGATATACGGAGCCTAATCCTTAGTGAGGATGTTCGAAGAAGAGAATCAGGCAGATTCTTTGGTTCTGCTTTGAACGTTGAAGGAAGAGGAAGGTACCCACAGCGGGACAATCGCAGAGGACGATCGAAGTCAAGAGGAAAGAGCAGAGACAAGGCAAAGGGGCCTGGTCCTACCTGCTGGACATGCGGGAAGAAAGGACATGTCAAGAAGGAGTGCAGAGATAACCGGAAGGGACCTGAAACCAATGGAGCAAACACTGCAGCTGAAGGAACTGATGACGCGCTGTTGTTGAGCATGGACAGCCCGATGGAGTCTTGGATTTTAGACTCTGGGGCGTCCTTCCATTCTACATCGGAGAAGGGTTTCCTGAACAATTTTGTTTCTGGAAATTTTGGCAAGGTGCATCTTGCTGATGACGAGCCCTTGCAGATTGTGGGTAAAAAAGATGCACGGATCAAGACCAACAGTGGGAGCTTGCTGGTTCTGGAAAACGTGAGGTACATCCCTGGTTTAAGAAGAAATCTCATTTCTGTGGGACAGCTTGATGATGTAGGGTTGAGTACCACATTCACTGGTGGTGCATGGAAAATCACCCGAGGAGCTATGGTCATAGCTCGGGGAGCAAAGAATGGCACCCTGTACAACATGACAGAAACTTGCATGGACATGGCTGTATCACTGGAAGCTTTCAGAGGTTCTCAACTGTGGCACTACAGACTCTGCCACATGAGTGAAAAGGGGATGAAGGTGCTGGCAACAAAAGGGTTGCTACCAGAGCTGAAGTCGGTGGAAGTAGGCTTATGTGAAGATTGCATCTTTGGAAAACAGAAGAAGGTGGCCTTTGCAAAAGGAGGCAGAACACCGAAGGCTGGAAAGCTGGACCTGGTGCATACAGATGTTTGGGGGCCCGCACCAGTACCATCCCTCGGAGGGTCACAATATTATGTGACATTCATCGATGACTCAACAAGGAAGGTATGGGTTTACTTCCTGAAGAATAAATCTGATGTGTTTAAGATGTTTCAGAAGTGGAAAGTCATGGTGGAGAACGAGTCATGAGCAAAGCTGAAATGTTTGAGGTCTGACAACGGTGGAGAGTATGGTAGTTAGGAGTTCAGGGAATTTTGTTCTAAAAATGGAATTCGGTGGGAGAAGACAATCCCAGGAACACAACAACAGAATGGTGTGGCAGAGAGGATGAATAGGACACTGAATGAACGTGCCAAGAGCATGAAGCTGCACTCAGGGTTCCCCAAAACCTTCTGGGTTGATGCAGTGAACATGGCAGCGTATCTGATCAATAGAAGTCCATCTGTGCCAATGGGAGAACGCCTACCCGAGGAGCTCTGGTCTGGTAAGGAGGTAAAACTCCCACATTTAAGAGTCTTTGGCAGTTTAGCTTATGTACACATTGATGCTAACTCAAGGGACAAGCTTGATGCTAAGTCCAAGCCATGTTTCTTTATTGGCTATGGTGCTGATGAGTTTGGTTACCGGTTTTGAGATGATCACAAGAAGATGGTCATCAGGAGCCAAAACGTGGTATTCAATGAAGGTGTCATGTACAAAGGTCGTCATGAAGCTGAAGATGAAAATGGGAACATTGAATCAGAGTGCAAAGAGCAAGTGGAGCTTGAAGGTGTGCCTGAGCTTGAGAGATCTGAACCGGTGGAACCTACTACTCCAGTGGAGTTGAGGAGATCATCAAGGGTGAGAAGGCCTGTGCAGAGGTATTCACCATCATTGCATTATCTGTTATTGACTGACGGTGGAGAACCAGAATGCTTTGAAGAGGCAATGCAGCTGAAGGAGTCAAACAAGTGGGAGCTGGCAATGAAGGAGGAGATTTCCTCATTGCATGACAACAACACTTGGGAGTTGACATCCCTGCCAGCAGGAAAGAAAGCATTGCAGAACAAGTGGGTTTACCGGGTGAAGGAAGAGCATGATGGCAAGAGGAGGTTCAAGGCAAGGCTGGTGGTGAAAGGCTTCCAACAGAAAGAGGGAGTGGATTTCACGAAAATATTCTCACCAGTAGTAAAGCTTACCACCATCCGGGTGGTTCTCAGCACTGTGGCGTCAGAGGATTTGCACTTTGAGCAGCTTGATGTCAATACTGTTTTCCTTCATAGAGATTTAGATGAAGATATCTACATGCAGCAGCCAGAGGGATATGTAGAGTCTGTAAAGGAAGACTTGGTGTGCAAACTCCAGAAGAGCCTATATGGACTGAAGCAGGCACCGAGGTAGTGGAACAAGAAGTTTGATTCATTTATGTCTAAAAATGAATATAAATGATGTGGCATGGATCAGTGTTGCTACATCAAGTCTTTCGGTGATGAATATATTATATTGCTTCTGTATGTGGATGACATGCTCATTGCAGGATCATGTATGCAGAGGATTAATGAGCTGAAAGGGCAGTTGGCTGAGGAGTTTGAAATGAAGGATCTTAGAGAAGCTGGCAAGATTATGGGAATAAAGATCAAGAGAGACCGCACAGCTGGAACATTAATGTTGTCACAAGCTGATTACATTGGGAAGGTTCTGAGAAGATTCAACATGCTGGAAGCAAAGGCAGTCTCTATTCCCCTGGCGAGCCACTTCAAACTATCAAAGGAGCAATCACTGAAGACGGCAGAAGAGGTGAAGTACATGGCAAAAGTTCCATACGCGTCAGATGTTGGAAGCCTGATGTATGCCATGGTCTGTACTCGACCTGACATTGCTCGTGCAGTGGGAGTTGTGAGCAGGTATATGGCTAACCCTGAAAAGCAACATTGGGAAGCTGTGAAGTGGATACTAAGGTATTTGAAGGGCAACAAGGAGGTATCTTTGTGCTTTGGGAAAGGAACTTCATTGCAAGGGTATGTGGATGCTGACCTTGGAGGCGATGTCGACAGCAGGAGGAGTACCACGGGTTATGTTTTTACCTGTGGAGGAACTGCGGTAAGTTGGATATCACAATTGCAGAAGGTGGTGGCTTTATCCACCACAGAGGCAGAATACATTGTTGTAACAGAAGCTGAGAAAGAGATGGTTTGGGTGAAGAACTTCTTGGATGAACTGGGAAGAAAGCGAGAGGAGAATGTATTGCACTGTGACAGTCAAAGTGTTATACATCTTGCCAAGAACCCAGTGTTTCATGCCCGGACGAAGTACATTCAGTTGAAGTACCATTTCATCAGAGGTTTGATACAGGATGGGTTACTGACTTTGCAGAAAATCTGTGGAACCAACAATCCAGCAGACATGTTGACAAAGCCGATGGTGATACAGAAGTTGAGGCACTACTGTGCCTCTGTTGGTCTCCAGTGATGAACGGAGGATGAGAGGCAGAATGATGGAGGACCTGGTGGGAGCACAAAAGGAAAACAGTTTGTATTTCATGAATCTGTGAATGGAAAGCACGCCACTGGTGAGTGAAGAAGAGGAAGAACTTAGATTAAGTAAGTTGTCTTCATCAGTTGCATCGAAGCATAGCAGTGCAACAGATCAGGCTACAAGTGGGAGATTGTTGGTTTGGTGTTGCCCGATCCGGTTGGGCCGAATGCTTGTGGCCCGCAACTGTCGCGGGTCGAGCTCCGACCGACCGACACCGACAGGCACTACAGTAGTGCGGACTTCGGGGTCAACATTACTGTAGCGCTTTTGACAAAGCCAGTCGTCGTTCACTGTAGTGACGCGGACCACTTTTTCGAACAGTGATCGTCTTCTCCATTGTTTTATAGCCCATTTTCGGGCTAAGGTTACTACTGAAAAACCCCCTCTGTAATTTGTGCTCCCGAATTAGTGAATTTCTGCCTCTCCCATGGACGTAGGGATTATTCCCGAACCACGTAAATCGCAGTGTCATTTGCTTTCTTTTCTTTCGTTTTTTTCTCGTTTCTGTCGTTGTGACTCTAGACGATTCCACAACAATAACATACCAATGTCCATGCGGAGCCTCTGCTACAATATCTGATGGCAATGGCGCATGAGCATGTGCAGTTAAACGAGGGATATGCTCTCATACCCACATCTATAGAAGAAGCATGCATCCTGTGATCTGCATCTTATCGATGTGACATGCACTGCATAGCGCCCTGTATGTATATACTAGACAAGAAGACCCCCAGCTATACTGGCCTGCCTCGTCCAAATCCTCCAAAAAAGGTAAATACATCAGATGTACAAAAGTAGTGGAGTGATCAACAAAAAGCGTTTCACCGATCATCCTCAAAATATATGCACGTATAAATCACAGCACGGTGATCTCATCAGCATTCTCTGCTAAATGTGTGAAGTGTTGGTCTAACCAAGGCATGCGTAATCTACCATCGACAATGGTCCAACCATCAGCAGGGACCTCTATGCCCAATAGTCTATGAACAAGCTCTGGAAAATCTGTTCCAACTCGGCCTGTCAGAGCCGCACCATCAATGGGGAGCCCCAATATAATGGCCACATCCTGCGGGGTAATAGTCATCTCCCGTTCTCTAAAATGGAATGTATGTGACTCTGACCTCCATCTCTCTACAAGCGCAGCAATGAGCTGATGATTGAGAAAGGTGAAGTCGCACATCGCTACGCCATAGAATCCAGCACGACGAAGATGAGGGATGATAGTGAGAGGTGGTGCGGTATGATAGAAATGGTGAGATCTGTATACACTCAACGGAGGCACAGGATGTCCCTCTAAAATCAACCGTGATACATGAGTAGCTTGGGATGTGAGCAATGGAAAACCTTCCATATGAACAAATGATATCATTGTTACTTTTTTATAGTGAATTCAATAAAAAATTTAAACATTTATTTAAAAAAATATACAACAAGCAAATAAAAAATGATTGTGTAAATATTTTCGATTTATACTTGATTTTTTGTGTGTGGATTGGTGTCTTTGTTACATGTGGAAGAATGATATATTCATTTTCGTTCTATGTTTATTTTTTTAATATTTTTAGTATCAAAAAATTCTTTATTTTAGAATCCAAAAACGAGACAAACCAAAATTGAAACATGTCAGAAATGAAGCAAGTCGGAAATAAAAGGATTCAATACTGAGACGTCCACATACAAAACAAAATATACATGTTCATGATACAATACATAGACTCGATCATGGATGACGAGATTTGGAGCTCTATCCGGCCACTTGGGGACATCTCTTACGAGTATGTCCTTCTGCGTGATAAATACTACATCGTATTCTCCCTCCTCGTTGTCGAGGCCAATCCATTTCATTTCTGATTCGAGTTGACTTTGGTCTTCCTTGGGGCCATAACCTAATAGTATGAAGCCAATAATTTAAAAAATTACGGACATTGAAAAAATCATAAATAAAAACGAAACCAAATTATGAAACCAGGAAATATCCAGGACAATGGTCGGCTGATCAGCAGGCAATGAGATAGAATGAAAGTCACCAACAGGCGTCCAAGCTGCACTATAACAGTTAACCAAAGTGCTCATGTGATACATTGGGTCAATATATAGCTCCCATAATATATTTATCGAAGCACAAGCTGCGATAACATGTGCACATGGACATCTAAATGCCTGAAACGTGTCGCAGTCACAGTACCTATTATCTAACATCACCACAAACACTCGACCACTAGTGCATGTAGCCTGGTCGTAGCATTGTGTTACTTGAAAGCTCATCTTTTCCCTGTCAAAGGCTAGAACAGTCCATCTTGAAGCCTCATTCAGTATCTAATCAATAACACTTTGGAAATGCTAAGTAAAACTCATTCTGTTTTCCATCCTCTGATAGGGCTTTTGGGACCGGTCAACAAAGTAGTGAACACATCTATAAAATGTCTCTTGCACTAACTCTGTGATCAGAAGTTTGCCCACACCCTTTAGGACCCCATTTATGCACTCCACTATATTAGTGGTCACATGGCAATATCTTCTGCCACCATCATATGTTAATGACAATTTTTCCTTCGAAATATGCATCATATATTCATACACATCTTCATTAGCAGTTCGAATCTATTCAAGGCATCGATGAAACCTTTCTTGTTGGGTCTCATATACTGAAACCATAAGATAATAATGCATTAAAATGGATATTATTTTTTTCAAAAAAAAGTAAGTTTAGAAAAACATACCCAACTTAAGGATCGACTTCTTTATGGCCTCATCTCTAAAATTCTTACGCACATTACTTGCAATATGTCTAATGCAATAACGATGATAATCATTTGGCTCAGTCCATGAAACCCCATCACTAGCCACGACCTCTATAATCACTCGATAACGATCAGATATCAGACACACGCCCTGCTTTTCTGTGACATGAACATGTGCACATGCCAAAAACCAGCTCCAGCATTCAAAATTCTCCTTCTAAATAATAGAAAAAGAAAGTGGCAAAGGAGAACGATTACCATCCTGTGTGGTAACAATGAGTAGAACACCTGTATATTTTCCATACAGGAAAGTTCCATCGACCTGAATAAATTGTTTACAATAGGGAAAGGCAGCAATGCATGGCCTGAATGCCCAAAAAATCATATTGAACTTCACATTTGTTTGATCAACTCGGTGATTGGGAGATACTCCAACTGATAAAAAATTTGATTGTTAAGAGACAAAAATTCCATAAGTTGTGGCAACATAGCATAAGATTCATCCCAATCACCATACACTTATACAATTGTCTTCTTTTTTGCATTCTATGATTTGGTGTATGATATCTTATAGTTATAAAACTGTTGAATTCTTTCCTGAACAAGGACAACGGGAACATCCTGACATGTTCGTATCATCTCACAAATGACATTTGATATAAACTCTGAATCAAGGGAAGATTGATCCTGCGACAAGCTTGGATGCACACAAGTGTGTGGCCCTTCTAATCTGGTTATCCTCCAACGTGAAACAAATTCATCAAATATTTCCCTTAATCGAAATTTACATTCTAGCCCATATTTCTCACAACGAATGAGATATTTTGTATTCTTTGACTCATCAACCACAAATGTGAAATGTCACTCAATGTGGTATTTCTTTATCACATTTTTCATGGCCAGTTTACTTTCAAACTCCGGCCCAACATAAATGGCGTTATCATTTGATATAGACCTATTCCCTATACTTCCAGGGAATTCAGAAGTCGGTGTAATGACATACCAATCAAAATGTTGTTCACGAGACATTCCTTCAACTAAGGAACACAATACTAAAGGATGATTACCACTAACTGGTGGATGTCGTGGATGCATGTCTCTCAAAAGATCCTCAGAAGGTTCATTCCCTACATCACCCTCACCCACATCTCTCAAAGGAATCTCAGAAGATTCATTCCCCACATCACCCTCACCCACATCTCTCAAAGGAACCTTAGAAGGTTCATTCCCCACATCACCCTCACCCACATCATCTCCTGATGGCTCCCTAGATTCTTCTTCCTTAGATAAAATTTAATTCACTATATTGGCACACAAAGGAATGTCATCTACATTTCCTTCCAAATTTTGATCATCTTCTTCATAATTTGCTTTTATTACTGGAGTCATATGAGAAGGAGGCAATGCAAAAGACTGATGTGAAGGACGAACTTCTACAGAGCTCACAAAACACGGTTTTGTAGTAGTCGGTTGCACCACATCTATATCAAGAATCACCACATACAACTCCATCAAACCATTAGCACACTGTTATCTAAATAAGGAAGATGCATACATCCAATCATCATCATCGACCAAAGGGTACTCGGTGTTCCAGAAACGTTCAGGATGTTGTAGATGTCGATATGTTATTGAAGAAATGGATTGATCGAATCTCGGTTTTAACCGATTATGAATCTTATTCCGAACTGCATCCAATGCCATACAAACATGAAGATTTACCACTCTGATAGGTGGCACACTATAGCTAAATCCCTGCTCCGTATAAATGGTCTCACTGTTGCAATATATTTGCACAGACATTATTACCTATAAAAAAAATAATTAATAAAATATTATATACTACATCAATATTTTACATTATTTAAATTGGTTTTGAATAATTGAATTTATCTGGAGACTTTTTTATGTATTTATTTATCACTATTGAGGTATAGTAATGGTGGTATTATTACCGAACCAAATTTAATATAACGTTATATATTTTAATTACTTATGAATAAATAATCATGACTTGATCTTGAGACATATGATTAGTTTATCATTATTTGATAAACTAACCAAAATCTATGGGTAGACTTCTGGAGTTTCTATTATCAAATATTTAAACAACTGTCGGTCCTCTTTCAAACAGCAACGCCTCCTGCCGAACGCTTGTTCTCAAACGCCTCTTCGGGGACGCCTCTTGTTGATTGCATTTTAATTACAAATTTACTCACATGCATGTGAGGGGGTATAGGGGTATGAAATACATAACATTTTTTTAAGCGGACACGCAAGTCCTTACATACTTAGTCAGAGATGACTCGCAGGTCATCAATACAGAAAAATAAATGCAATTATTACAAATTAAATAACCACATTCATAAAATAAGACATGCAATTTCAATTATGCATTGGCCGGTCATCTCAAGATCAGTCATCACACAACTTATCATGTTTTTTGGTATACTTATTATATCTATTACTAGATGAAATACATATCAAATATCTACCTCTTTTATATTTAATAAATTTAATTATAACTAATATAATTTAAAATTACTATTTATACAAAACTGTTTTTATACCATTAACAAAAGGAGTTTTCTATATATTTTTTAATAAATTTAAATATGATACACATAACTAATATATTATTCATAAATTATATAACTAGTGTATAAAATATTATAATTTAAATTAATATTACTTTGAAAATAACATATTTTATAACATATTTAATTTTCATAAACATTCAATATGAATTCATACAACATTTTAGACATAACATAATTAATTTTTCTAAACATTCAATACAAATTCATACAACATACACATCATTCAAAAATTAAATCATACAAAAGACAATAATTTACACATCAATACATATGAAATAAATAAACCACACACAAACACAAATTTTTACATATCTCAAATCAAATAAATAAATTATACAAATTAAATAAATAAATACAATCAAACAATTAAAAATTAAAATTGAAATTTTACCTTCTTAAAAGCAGCAAAAATTGGTTGAGAAAGAAATTCTGCAAGGCTTCGCAGCAAAATCCATAGGAGAAGAATGAATTGGGAGGGACCCCTTTTATAGATTTACCTCGACGAGATGCGTGAACGGGGTTCACGCATCCTTCATCCCGTCTTCGAAGGATGCGTGAACCCTGTTCACGCATCTCTCCGCACCAAAGATGCGTGAATAGGGTTCACGCATCTTGAGAACCATTTTTTAAAATATTGATTACCCTATCCCTTTTCGATAAAAAAAGGAAAAAAACCCATATATATATATATATATATATAAAACCCATGGTGTTGGTGTGACTGCAAGAGGAGGAGGAAGCCGGGACGGGGCTCAGCGCTGCAAGGAGTCGCGGCCATGGTGCTTTAGGGTTCCTCGGGTTCAATAGCAACTGGGAAGCAGCTGGATCGGTTCTGCGCAATGGAACAAGGGCCTGGATGCTTGAGCTTTCCTTGGTTGAGGTGGACTTGACCCAGTAGTGTGGGCCGGTGCTTGATGGGCTTCAAGTAGGCTAGCCTGCAAGTATTAAACACATAAAAAATAAGGCAGCCTTCAAAAATATATTTTTGTGGTATAAATTCAAATGAAAATACAATTTTCTTTCATTTGACCTCCAAGGAAATTCACCATCAATGAACTTCAAACCATATCGGAACATGAAATAAACAGCCCTCCTACATGTAGTGTTAGGAAATAGTGGAGCCAGCTAGGACTGTCCAGTATGGGAGTGAGTATAATAATCTGTTAAGGGGTAGTTTGGTACTTTAGCATTTTAATGGGTTGTTATTGACAGTTGCAGTGGGCAGGGGGTTCGTTAGGTGGGTTGGTGGAGTTTTAAATAAGGGTCCAGCTGCAAGGAGGGGGGATACGAATCATTTGGGGTTTATAGCGTGGTCGCTGGGGGGCGTGGTCACCTAGGCTCCTGGAGGTGGACCTTCCATGGAGATTCTTCTACTGTTTCTTCTTCTTCTGTAAAATTACACATGTCGTTTCTGTTTTTTTTTCATTAAATTCCACCTATATTCTGATGTATGAACTATTGTTAGGTCAGTTACCTAACAATTTGGCCACTCTTCTGGGGATTCGCGATCGCCGGAGAGACGCAAGCACAGGGGAAGCTCGCTGGAGAGATGAATACAGAGAAGGTAATCAGGGGACGATCATCGTGGAGATTTTTTCTTGCGCAAACCAAGGCTGTCAAACGGATTTGAAAAAAAAAACAGGAGAAGGAATGATCGGAACGCGCGACTGCGGTGGAGGAAAAGCGTGAACGTTAGGAAGTCGCATTCGCTGCTGAAGACGTATCAAGGTGGCTGGTGGTTACTGTGCTAGCTGCTGCTGAAGACGCATCAAGTTGTGAGGGAATGGACGCAGCTGAGGAACAGTCATTGGAGAAGCGCTATCGTTCTTTAGGGGTTGGAAGTGAAGAAGTAAAATGCACACTCTGATCTGGTTTACTCTCTCCAATATCTTTTTTTCTTTCTGTGTGATCAACTGTGGATGAGTACGCTGCTGGGAGACGCACAAGCTGAGTGGAAGAACACCGTTAGTGCGTTCATATTTAGTTCATCTGGGACATCGAGTTTTGATTTTTGAGAGGCCGTTTTGTGTTGATGACTGGACAGAGGAGGTCGAGAGCACCTTTCTGCCTGGGTTGACCGAACAGAATGGCAAGAGTTTCACTGCTTGATTTTTCAGGTGACGATCCACTTAGTTAGATCACGACAGCTGAGGTGTATTTTAAGGAGAATCGAATATTGGAATAAATGAAGCTACACTACACCTAGTTTTATATGGAAGGTACTGCTCTACTATGGTTTTCGTCATGGCACAGTGCTACACTGAACTCATCATGGGAAATTTGTAAACCGGCGCTGCTGGAGAAATATGGGAACGATGAGAAATAACCTGGAACTACATTGAAGCAACTTTAGGAGGTAATGTTTTCTCCTAGTTCATGCGTGGATGTGCTAGAAGGGTTTGTAGAGGAGGAACAACTTGTTCTTGGTTCGCCTTTGAATCTATTTTTAAGAGCAGTTGCGAGTCTGGATCAGGAAGCACTGCAGTGGCAGGGTACGAAATAAAACTCCAATCCTACTCTCTTCGATAAGGAAGTATGTGTCTCTCCTCCTAGCTCAAGGAGTGTGGAAAGTAGTGAGGAGAGGGACGACCCTGTTCTGGGAGTACGACACGACGTGAGGGCAGGGAACGATTCCTACAACACGAGAAAAGGATGCACACCAGAGTAGCCCTAATAAGCTGTTGAACACTCACTGGAGTCCGAACAAGCACGACAAGAAAAAAATTTAGAAGCAGGGGTTGTTAATCTTCTGCAAGTAGCTATTCTGGAAGAGTTTTCTTCTATTGAAGCTACAGTTAATTGGCCTGCGGATGTAGAATGAGCATAAAATGGAAATCGTGTCACCAATCCTAGCTCTAACAATGAATAATGTGGCGAGGCGGATGATATTTTTATTTTGAGGATGTTTGGAATGTAGGAAACAACGACTTCATTAGGGACTTACAAACTATCTCTTGGCCAGTCAGGTTTCCAACTATTACAGGGAACGAACCCATTGTTTCGGAAGATATCAATGTTGCTTACACATAGGAAGTTGTTGCAAATATTGAATGCGATTTTTGAATGATCTAGTACCTCCCATAACTGATGCTGCCACGAAAAGATGTGTTGTTGAAGCACGCATTGTTAACAAAGAGGAGCTGAATTTTTATAAAACTATCGGAATTGAGAATAAATCATCAGAGATCCTTTCCACAAATTCTAGAAGTGGAAAAGAGGATATAGAGGTTTGAGAACTGCCACATCGAAAGGAGCACCATCGTGTTCCTAAAACTCATGCTTTGGAGGATAGGAAGGCTGTTATTTCCTATGATGGGAAGAACGTAAAAACACCGGTTGCTTCAAAAGATGCAGAATCATGGACTTTGAATTTTAATTTGTCTTCTAGTGATAAGGACTCTAGACATTTTGCAGGATTCAATGGAGTTCAGGAAATATGCTTATGTGTGTCAAGATGGTTTAGTCCAAACAGCGGAACGTTTAGTTGCTATTAAAGGCTTTAGACAACATTTATCCGATGATCAATCCATCTTGCCTAATGCTTTTAATGGTGCAGGTGTGTTTTTGATTTCTACCGGAGTAGGGGAAGTGGGTTTAAATCTTGTGGTGGCTGATATAGTTGTATTCTGTGGGCATGTTTGGTTTCCTCGGGTGGTCAAACAGGCTCTCCGACGTGCATACCGATTTGGCCAGATGAATCACATAATACCAATCAACCTGGTGTTTAACGATGGGTTGCGTCAATGGGTGGTGTCCCTATACGAGGGGAAAGAAGTGGAGTCGGTGTTGTACTCAGGGTGTGTGACTACAGGAGCTCAACCGAGATGCCATACAGGGAAGTGATAGGGTTTTTTTAAAAGTAATATTAGAGGAAACTCAATATACTTTCGAATCAGAGTTCGGTTCAAGTGGGTTTGTCTCTGCGTGAGTTGGATTGTTTTGGTGCTGTTGTGGCGGCAATGCCAAATGAAAATGTTTGTTGTGATTTTGTAACATATGGGGATTTTCCTATTGTTCTGAAGAGGGGATGGAAGTTTAGGAGCCGAATATGGTACTGTTATAGTCTCCTTGAGGGAATGGAGGTTGATGCCCTGGCTGGGGAGGAAGTTTTAGTTGCTGATTTAGCGGACATAAGGGTTGTGGCTCAGATGGTCGGTCCCCCTTGGAAGGGTGCTGCATATCCCAAGGATATTCTTTTAATACTGACAATATCTAGTGTTAGAATTGTTGAAGAATGGCATTCAGAGGCCAAAGACATTGTTGAACGTGTTGTTTTGGAGCTGGCTAGTGTGTGTTGTGTGAAAGACTGTCATGCTGGAAGAAAAATGAAAATGGATAGTGAACCCCTTGACACCTTACTTTTGGAAGCTATTGTGGAGGGTTTTTGTTTTGGAGTTCAAGCTAGGATTCACCCATGGATACTATATGACATGATCTCTCTTACTACTGGAAGTACTATGAAGATGGTCAAACAACTTCTCGTTGGAATTTTTATAACTTCAGCTTCCTTAGCAATGGCTTTTGGGGCTCATTTTGGCCTTAATAGGAGAAATTTGTATGTTGTCAACACTAACAGCAGGAGAACATCCTGGATGTTTGAACATTGTGTTTCTCACATGTTGGATTTGATTACATGCCATACTCAGTCCTTTACATATAAGTGGAGCCTTCGATGCCAGGAAAACCCGAGTTTGAAGCTATTGTTGAAGGGTGAGTTCCTATCTATGGTAAGAGAAGGATGTGTTGTTACTGTTTCATTCCAGGCTGCGAAACGCAAGTGTTGGCCAACTGCAAATGAAATTGTTGGTGAGGCTTGAAGGCTGAACCAAGTTGGAGGAACATGGGCTGCTGGGATCTGGAAAGATAGAGAGGAATAACCATGGCACTGGAAGGCGCTTCATCGTGGCAAAGGGCCGAGTCATGTCTTAAAGGTCCACTTTGGGGACAAGGTGGTTTTTAAGGGGGGGTAAATGTTAGGAAATAGTGGATCCAGCTGAGACTGTCCAATATGGGAGTGAGTATAATAATCTGTTAAGGGGTAGTTTGGTATTTTAGCATTTTAATGGGTTGTTGTTGACAGCTGCAGTGGGCAGGGGGTTTGTTAGCTGGGCTGGTGGAGTTTTAAATAAGAGGCTAGCTGTAAGGAGGGGGGATAAAAATAATTTGGGGTTTATAGCGTGGTTATTGGGGGTCGTGGTCACCTAGGATCCTAGAGGTGGACCTTCCATGGAGATTCTTCTACTGTTTCTTCTTCTTATGGAATATTACACGTGTTGCTATTGTTTTGTTCATTAAATTCCACCTATATTCTGCTGTATGAACTACTATTAGGTTGGTTACCTAACATGAAGAATTTCATATTAGCCATTCAATATTTCAGCCTTACATCAGCATGAAACACCCAAACACCAAATGCAGGGTAGCTCCAAATTTCAACAATGGACCTCCAATCATAAACATACCCAAACAGCCTAAATGCGCACCTTTTTTTCTCTTCGGGAAAAACAGTTTCAAAACAGGTTCAAATTCCCAATATCACACTCTAGGCAATTTATTGAATTTATTGAGTTTAAAGCATGAAAAAGCAACCCACAACTCCAGATTTTCAGAACTAAACATGAAGATTTCAGCGAAGGCAATTTCAAAAATGAAGCAGTATTTCAATGAGACCATACAGTAGCCCAAAGAATTTAGAATTTCAGTTTCAACAGTTTATTAATCTCGGTTTGGGCACATCAAATTCTCAAATAAAAAAGATAGATTATCAGTTTTCATCCCGTACAGTCCAGATTTTAGAAAATGTCAGAATGTGTTTACACTTTCAAAACAATGAGAGAAAAATCAGCCAGCACGTCCAAATTTTCAGAGGTTTATACAGTCCATACTCAGGTAGATCACAACTCAGAGTTTCAATGAAAATAGATGCCAAATCATATTTAGCAATTCAAGTTCAAGTGGATTTATTACGAAAATCAGTCAATGACCAAGAAAAGATGCACCCGCCACAATTTCAAACAAGCAAATTAAGAGTGAGAAAGCTTTTTTTGTTCTTTCAACAAAAAGAACATCATGCTTCATTTATGTGATTAATTTCAAAGGCACGAAATTCTCCTACCTGCATGAAATGAAACCTTCTTTATTCTTTCAAAATTATTTTTTGACCCACCTCACATGAAATTCATGTCACTCTTCACTCAAGAGAATTCAAATTATAGAGTTATGCTCATACTTGGAAAATGCATATTTATCATAGGCTTTTAAAAATTCTAGTTTCTCTACATTGTGAGACAATGAAAATGAAATCAATCTTGAGGTCTTTGGAAGGGTCATTCAGTGGCTCAAGGTTGGTGGGTAAAGGTTTAAAAAAAATCTGGAAAGAGGAGGGTTTACTCTTTAAATACAATGCATGATTAAATCCAAGTTAAGAAATGAAGTGTACCTCAATCAATTCCCCTTATAACAGGTGTCTCACATCCAATTTCCCTTTTCTTTTTCTCATTGAGCCATGAAGTAAGTGAAGCATAATGTATGATTCAATCCATATTCCCCATTTTTTTAGAATGTACAAATTTTTTTCTTTTTATATTTTTTTCTATGGAGAATTAGTTGACAATTGAGTACGATGAATGAATGACAATTCATGTCATTTATTTTAGATCGGGGTCATGAGTCATACAAGTAAACATAATGAATAATTCAATATTGTTTTCCCCTTCTCATTTTTTGTGTACAACTCTTTTTGTTATGAATCAATTGATCTGAGAGAGAAAAATAGTAGGAACTTCTATTAACAACAGCAGAAATTACAGAAGGAAGAAGACATAGAAGAATAAGATAGAAGAAGAGGAAGAAGCATCCTCCAAAGGCGCTGCTCTCCGAGGCCTGACTGTATCCATATTATGTACAGGAGAACCAACTCACCAAAATACAATCCTGATCCTAGCCAACCACATCATCCCCTATTTATTATTCCTAACAACTCCAACTCACTACCTAACACGCCAGCTAATTATTACCCTTGGTAAAATACAATGCTGCCCCTGGAAGGTTATTCATTATTCCCAATATGGCCCCATACACTCCCTTTTAGCATGCAGCCCCAGACATGCAAAACACCCGCCCAGCGCCTTTACTCAGCAACACAGCCCAAACCAGCACACAGGACCCCTAAGCAGCCAGCTCCATGTTCCTATCAATTCCGCCCCCTTTAAAACCACATTGTCCTCAAGGTAATTAACCTGGGGCTTCTGCAATGGCCTTGACACCCACGCAACATCCAGTAGCTGTGTCAATTCCCAGGCATTTCCACCAGCATGCAGCTTGACTATATCGCAAGAAGCGACAGCCTCCCATGCAACCATTTCACAGGTAGTCCACCCCCAGGAAATTGTCTTTCGATGTAATGGATCATGAGTGCAGCTCCCAACTTCCATTTCTTCCACTTTCCACCGTTTGTATCCCACCCTGCAGCTTTTTGAGCTGCTCGTTGGAAAACAAATTCTTCCCCAACAATTGTAGGTCACATTTTGTGCTGCTCGATTAGTTCTTCAACAACACCATCATCTCCAGCAACAAATCCAAGAACCAAAATATGTCTAGTACCAAAATATGTCGTGTACCGGGTAAAAGTAAAAGGCAAGGCATCAACTGTAAAATCTGTTCATCCAACTCTATCGACCTGCTCTAGGGGGTATATTCTCAGTGACTCGCCCATAATCCAGACTTGATAGTTCCATAATAATCTTGAGAGGTCAATAATACCAACTTTAAATCTAGTAAGCAAAAGGTGATCCAGTAAAGCCATCTCCATCCTCCTTCGAAGCAGCTCCCCACCCTTTGTCAAGAAATGCCAGATGAGAGCTCTGCTCACTGGGTGTTAGTGGAATGTGATGAGACTCCTTCTAATGAGGTGGTTCTTGACCACGACCCCTAGCATCTGTAGGATCTGCTTCCAACTGCATGTAGCTCCCTTCTACAGCTAGTAGTATTGCATTTACACTGGTAGTTTCATCCTCGGATTTAGTCATCATCACTATTGTTTGATCATTTGAAACTTGAGGGAGAATTACCTCCCTCAACAACTGTCTCCATAACAGAGACATTCTTTACCCCAACATGAGCAGTATCACATCCCCTAGGTACCGGTCCAGTCGGTACACACAGCTGGTTCATAATCTCAATCTCTGACTTCTTTTTCAGCTCAACAGCTCCACTGAATATTTTCCAGCCACTCGTATTACACACCTATGCCGCTCTTTCCTCACTACAACTCAATTCCAGTTCTACCACTTCAGACCGAACTGGATTTAAAATTTTTCGCTCCTCTTTTTCTTTCTCATCCTGACCACACTGGTTAACTCTTAAACTCTCCACAGGTGTTGGCGCTTGTACTGGCTCAATCCACAACTTCTCACACTGCACCTCCTCGGCACAATCCTCTGCCTGGTTCGACTCCAGCTGGGTTACAACCATCATCAACTCTTTCTCAGGACGTTTCTTCTGTTCAAAACATGTTTGGATATTCTCTGTCGTCATCGCTGCCGCTTTACCATATTACCACAAGATCTCTTCTTTGAGTTGAAACCACGAGAGCTTATTTGGGGTACATGCTAGATAGGCTCTTCTATGTGGTCTTCAAAATCAGCCACCTCCTTCGTGGCTTAGTTATTTTCTCTTCTAGGCTAAGCAACAGTTGAGAAGAATCTACAATATTTGAACAAGGAATATCAGTTTGTAATTCAGTTTCAATATAGTTAAACCCAGATGAGCTCAGTTTAGAGTTATCTCCCTCAAGAGTATCAGCTAGCAGCTCCTTTTCCACATGCAATGCTGCTAGAAATCCACTTGTGATGGGTCTTGTAAGCAGTGGGTCTTCCAACTTCTCTTCAAAACTCACTACATCCACTGTGGTTTTCTCTTCATTTTCTACTTCTTCATCTAAAGCATGTACCCCAAATAGCTGAATCTGCACTTTTAAAACAAGGAAAAACAATAGATACTTTATCTTGAGACAAATTTAAGTAATATGTATCAAGAATTGCATAATCCCCCTTTAATAATAATGTTGGCGGTCCTTTTTCTCCACGCACTGCCTTTGGGAATTCACTTGTGGGGGCAGAACATGAGTTCTTCGAAGTTCTTCTCAACCAACTCAATATAAAAGGTTGTAGGTTCTCATTCTTTTTCCACTTGCAATGCCTCTGACCTTTGTCTTACAAATTCTTTGAAGAGGGAATCAAATTGTGTTGTCAGCTCCTTTTAACTCTCGTATTTTATCTTGTTGCTCTTCCATTTCAACTTATGCCACCATCAATTTTCGGTTCAGTAGCACAACATTAATGGATATCATTTCCACTCCCACCGGTGTTGGGTCATTTTATTTTCCATGTAGGATGTAAGGTGGACGTTGAAAATTTTCTTTCTATTCTAGCGCAGGAGGGAAAATAGAGTGCTCATTTTGATGTTGAGTCAGTGGGAGGTCTCTAAGCCAAGAAGTGAGTTCATCCACTATTTTTAACAGGGAAAAAATATTGTAATCCATTATAGAAGAATGGATCACTTGATATGTTTTTCCCAGTGATAAAGAAAAGAAGAGAAATAAAAGAATGAAATAATGGAAAGCAAGGAAAGAAAAATATAAAGTGTGAAGAACAACTCAAAGAGAGAGACACTCCTTGACAATGGTGCCAAACACAAATGTTAGCAAGTATGTTGAATGTGTTGAGTGAATCCTTGAACCACTTTATGTTTTCATAATTACAATGTTTTATTTGTTTTATTTCCTTTAATATAAAATCTTAATACTTTGAATTATGTTACTACAATTTCTATCTTATGTATTGTTTAAAGAATGTTTAACTTTGGTTGTATCTTTTTATTCTTTACTTAATTTATCTTGAGATTTCATGTTTCGATTGTTTATAACATGTTCTAAAAGTTTCATGAATAGTTTCTAAGCTAAAAATGTCATTTGGGACCATGAAATATCATTTATACATGATTTTCACTATTCCCACATAGCCAAAGTACTGTTCTCACATAGATAAATTGAAAATCCATGTGGCCAAATTGTTAACCACATAGCCAAATTTCTAGATTTGGTTAACTTCTGTATTTCGGTCATAACATGGAAAACAGAACTCCAAATTAAGTGATTATTGTTGCATTGTAAAGATAAGAAAATTATCTACATTTCATTAGAAGACATAAAATTCTGAATCTATATTTATCATGTCCAAAATTAGGCTATACTTCACGGCATATTTTCAGTCTAAATTCTGCAGTTTTTCAGGACTGTTTTTCTATTGTATTTTAATGATAACTTGAGTTGCCCCTAGGGTGCAGATTAGTTGTTAGCAGCTCTTGTGGGGTCTCGGTGAGGTCTCAGGTTCGAGTCTCGCTGAGTACTTCCCTGAATTCTGTGTTGCTTGATTTTCTATGTAATGTAGCCCCTTTCCCCGAATAAACTGAGACTTTGGACTCAACTTTTAATGATAACATGAGCCATATAGGTCCGATTAAGTTGATTCTTGATTATTTGAAAATCCAATGAAATTGTCTAAATATAAGTTAACTGGACCCAAAGATGATTCTGTCATTTAGAAGGTCTGGTTTAGGTCTGAAATTTGATAAGTAGAGCTGTTTACAGATTTCAAAATTTTGGATATGTGAATTTGCCTATGTGATCAATTCGCTTACATGAATTCGGCTACATCGAATATTGGATATGTGAATTCAGCTATGGGAAATGTAAAAATATGTCATGTAGACAGATTATATTATGTGGTGAAATTCAATTACGTGGTATATTCAGCTATGTAAATTTTGGATACGTAGTTATTTCAGTTGCGTGGATATTTCGCCCACGTGATCAAATTGCATACATGAAAATCATCTAAGTAGTCAAATTCGCCTATTTGGTAATGTGAGTTTCAACAGGTTGTTCTAAATCTTGAAATATCCATATGTTTCATATTTCTATTTGCTACAAGTTTATTTTGAATATTTCAATGTTTTATTTGTTCTAAAATCAGTCATTAATTATTTAGAACCCATGAAAAAAGGTTTCAGATTGTTTTATGATGAATTAAATAAGATCCAAATGAGATTAAGCGTGTATGAATATTCATGCTGAAACTTTGGAACCTGAGATGTTAAAATTCAAACTGGTTGAAAAATGAAGAGCTAGGCTTGTATATTTTTAGGGATTTTTCCAATAACATTAATATTCATTATTATAAAAGTATTTACTATAGTATTAAATGTCTAAAAATTTCCACTATACAGTTTGTTTTTAATTATCTCTCTTTTATATACACATGAAACATTTATCTGAGAAATAAACATGAGCAATACAACTGTATGGAAAAAGTGAAAAGTTCAAATTATAATTGTTTCAGAATATTAAAAGTTGGTCTCACATAAATTTAGAGTGTTCCAAGGAATTCATTACCAACTTTTATATATGTATTTACTACTGTATTAATTATTAATTTATTATCCTAACAAGATTATTTGCACATCATGGTTTTCATTTTTATAGTACATCGAATCTAATTAAAAGATGCTTCCACGTGAAGATTTTTGGAATTTATGAAGGAGAATTGTGGATTTTAAAGTGAAGAAAATAGTCGTTGCTCATTTGTATATAAAAAACTGAGGTATGCAATGAAGAAAGATAGGCATGACTCTACTTTACTCTTACTTGGTAGATAGTTATCAATTGAGTCTTGGAGCTTCATCGTTCAACTATTTTCTTATGTAAACTGTTGGTTGCCCGAGTTTCATTGTTTCAACATCTTGAAGGGTCTGAGCACTACCTGATCTAAACGTCAGCATCTTCATCGACAATCATTCACTGGGTTAAATTGTTTTATTCTTTCTTAGTGTTGTAACTATTTGTGTTGCATTATCTACACTTAGTGCATCTTGCACGTGGTTATACTTCCCTTACAAAATATGAGGCTCGTTTTAGTCTACCCCCTTAGAAGACCGGGTTCCGCTTAACCCATAAAACATCAAAGGACCACTCTTGTAAGATTCGGGTTTTAGTCTATCCCCTTAGAAGACTGTTCCTCTTGACCCGTAACATAGAAGAGGTTAGAACTTTTTCTTTGAAAGTCTAGGTTGGGTTTTCACCTGTAAAATACTGGGTTAGGTTTCCACCTGTAAAAGACTGGGTTCCGTCCAAACCTGAAAAAGGAAAGAGGTTTGGATTGAACCTGTAAAAGTCTTGGTTGAGTCTTCTCCTTTAAAAGGTTGTGTTTTTGTCTAAACCCATAAAATAAAGAGGAATTGGGTTAAGCCTCTACGTGTGAAAAAGGCAGGCATAGAGTTGTCACTCTCCTTCGAAAGTGACATACCTTAGTGGTTGTCATACACTAGGTTGGTGTGTGACGAGCAGAGTAGGATCATTTAGATCTGAATTACTATAAAATTCTTGTGTTCATATTTTACTTTCTTTCATTTTTTATTCTCTATTTTCTCATATATTGGTATTTTTTAATTGTTTAATATTTGAACCAATTACTTTCCACTCTTAAAGTTTAAACTCGGATTAAATTTTTAAAGAAAACAATCCACCTCCCTCTTTTCCATTATTGTCACCCTTTCAAGACCTAATAGAATATACTCAATAAAGGTTATCAGGTTCACTTTTATCATTGTTTCGGAGATTATTTAATATTAATCCATTCGCATATATAGACTCAATACCCAAATTGGTACCATCCATACACCCTTTGCTATTTCTTTTTGTAAAGCTCGACACATACCCAAATGGGTGTTGGATTGGTGTAGCCCTATCCGGTTGGGGCGAATGTTTGTGGCTCGCAACTGTCGCGGGTTGAGCTCCGTGGTGAGCTCGTTGGGGGTTGCAGGGGGCAACGCGCCCCTACTCCGGGGGCCGAAGGCCCCCGGTCCATTTTTTTTGGCACTGTAGCATCTCTGATCACTGTAGCGGAGCTGACCGACCGACACCGACAGGCACTATAGCGGTGCGGACTTCGAGGTCAACTGGACTGTAGCACTTTTGACTTCCAGCCGGCAGCCACTGTAGCGCTTTAGACAAAGCCGGTCGCCATTCACTGTAGCGACGCGGACTCACTTTACGAACAATGATTGTCTTCTCCATGTTTTATAGCCCATTTTCGGGTTAGGGTTACTACTGAAAATCCTCTGTAATTTTGTGCTCCCGAATAGTGAAATTTCTGCCTCTCCCGTGGACGTAGAGATTATTCCCGAACCACGTAAATCATTGTGTTCTTGTTGCTTTTCTTTCTTTCGTTTTCTCGTTTCTGTCGTTGTGTCTCCCGACGATTCCGCAACAATGGGATGAAACCAAACTCATCTCTCCATCTTGTGAATTGTTAGGGCGCGTTCACCAAATGGGAGATAGTCCCTTGAACACACCATTTCTTAACCACTCAAAAACTACATAAACTATAATTACTTCCAAATAACCAAGTCATAATGCACCCAACCCACACATGGAAACTAAGAGCATACCATGTCAACGTTTCCCCAGCCAACTCCAAACGTATGTTGGCTAGGTAAATAAAGGGAGGATTTGAATTGAAAAACAAAGGCAGAAAAGTAGAAAGTGGGCATAAAGAAAGGCTACTGTCACCAACCTCACGTTATACCCACAACCTCCAACTCTCGGGCAAAGAACTAAATCAAGTATGGAAGAGATAAAAGCATGAACTTAAGAGTTAGCACCAGTTCTCCCCATTGGATCCATCCAACAATGGTTTATCTCTCCATTACAATGGAGTCAGATCACATGTGAAACCTAGAGATTAAGAAAGACATGTTGAGCATATAAGAGATAAGATAATGGCATGACACAAAGAATGAAAAGAATTTTTTTTTCACTTCACATAATAGAACCAGATTGAAATACAAAACCAAAAAAAAATCAGTCCTCAAGCACTCTCGTGAAGGTGGGAATGTCTAATACTCTTTAGCTCCCACAAACCCATTAAATAAACAAGCAACCCCAACCCCTTTCATATTAGAAATACAATAATAGAAAATCTGTACCAATATTTTATGGAAGAATCTGCTCCGTCACTTGCTCAATCGCCACCTTGTCGCAGAATCTGTCTCCACGTGGTGGTTGGTTCAAACACCATCATTCATTTACAATAAAGATTTATACACAAAGAATAAAAAAAACTCCATGAAGATTATCCTTCACTAATTCGCGATACGATGGAAGATTGGTGCTCCTCGAGAGATTGATCATGCTGAGCAGCTGCGTCTGAAGAGGAAAGTCGAGACACATTCGTGTGAAGCTTAAAACATGGAAAAGATTCAGTGGGCTTATGGTGTTTCCGCAGGCTTCACTGAACTAGAGAGGTCCTGCTTTGATATGGGTCTTCATTGCCGAGCTGAATGCAAAACTGCTAGGCTGAGTCAGACTAATAAATGGATTCGGGCAGCTGGGCTTGGGTAAATAAACTTGGTATTGTAATACTGGACATGGGTGGGCTTTGAATAGGGTAACTTCTTCGGTTGGAACTTGTATGGATAGAGAGTTTGTTAGGATTGTAAATGACGGGTCCTTTGATGCAACGATAATTGCGAGATTAAAAATAAAGTGCAAAAGTGCGGAATTAAAGTGAACACCAGATATAACGTGGAAAAACCCCCAAATGAAAGGGGTAAAAAACCACGGGCAAATAGAAGGATTTCACTATGGTAAAATGTGAGTACGAATTCTCTCTCAATTACAAGGAGAAAAACACTCAAGAAAATCTCTTTTGTAAAATATGGAAAAACGCCTTACAAAATACTGCACTCCGGGATGAAGATGTGTTGCTTCTGAATCCGATGATGAAAAGTCCAGGAGGAGATTCCTTTTTATAGCCTTCCTTCACACCCTTTGGTCTTCCCTCAATTAAATGACTTTTACCAAATTAATTGGGAAAATAATTGTAGGGTGTCAAATTCATTAAATGTAATGAATGCGGTGACCATCATTAATCTCTCTCCGCGTCTTCCAACATATCTCTCACTTGGAGATTTGATTAAGTGTCAATCACATCTCCACACATCCTTTCTATCTGCCCAATCTGGTGCTCATGTGTCTACAAGGCCACTTGAAGATCTGCACCATCTGAACTTTTCAGAATTAATCGTCTTTGTCAGGAAATCTGCCAGATTTTCTTTAGTGTGAATTTTCTTTATATCCACACTTCCTTCCTCCACCGCATCTCGAACAAAATGGTATTGTACGCCAATGTTCTTTGTCCTGGAATGAAAAGATGGATTCCTTGCAATGTGCAAGGCACTCTGACTATCACAAAATAATGGAATATGATCATGTTTGTGTCCGAGTTCCTTTAATAACCTTCTCATCCAAATCGCCTCTTTACAAGCTTGTGTAGCTGTCATGTACTCCGCTTCTGTCGTGGATAAAGCCACAACTGACTGTAGCTTTGAGATCCAACTCACAACTCCTCCTGCAAGAGTAAACACATAACCCGTAGTGGATTTCCTCCGGTCAGAATCACCTGCAAAATCTGAGTCAACATATCCAGTGATAGCAAAATTTGATCCTCCAAAACATAATGCAACATCTGAGGTTTCCTTGATGTATCTCAGGATCCTCTTCACCATGCTCCAATGCTCTCTTCCTGGATTCTCCATGTACCGACTAACTGCTCCCACTGCATGTGCAATGTCTGGTCTAGTACAAACCATAGTGAACATTAAACTCCCCACTGCTGATGCATACGGCACTCGAGACATTTCCATCCTCTCTGCTTCACTGCTAGGACTCATTGTAGAGGATAACTTGGAATTAATGGGAAGAGGGGTAGAAATTGGCTTATAGTCTTGCATATTGAAGCATTTCAAGACTTTCCTCAAATAATTCTTCTGTGATAGTCAAATCTTTCCATTATTCCTGTCTCGGTAAATCTACATCCCAAGAATCTTGTTTGCGGGTCCCAAGTCCTTCATATCAAACTCCCTAGCCAATTGTGCCTTCGTCTCCTGGATTTGATCATTGTTGGGGCCTGCAACCAACATGTCATCCACATACAACAGCAAAATGATAAAATCATTACCATTTAAACCCTTGAAATATGCACAAGGATCTGAATTAAGTCTCTTGTATCTAAGACTCATGATATAGGAATCAAATCTCTTGTACCAACACCTCGGCGCCTGTTTGAGACCGTACAGAGATTTGTTCAACCTGCAAACCAAGTTCTCTTTACCTTTTTCGGTAAAACCTTCTGGTTGGAGCATATATATTTCTTCATCAAGATCACCATGGAGAAAAGCTATTTTCACATCTAGCTGCTCTAGATGTAGAGTGTATGCAGCACACATAGCCAGAACTACCCGAATAGTCGTTAGTCTAACAACAGGAGAAAATATTTCATTGAAATCAATACCTTCCTTCTGAGCATATCCTTTGACCACTAGTCTTGCACGATATCTTTCCACCTGGTCTGTTTCATCCCTCTTGATCTTGTAGACCCATTTATCCCCAATGGCCTTCCTTCTGTGAGGTAATGGAACAAGATCCCAAGTCTTGTTCTTGTGCAGGGCTTCGAGTTCCTCCTGCATCGCCGCCATCCATGAGGATACACCTGGACTCTGGGTCGCCTCCACAAAGGAAGATGGCTCTCCATCCTCTGTCAATAAGCAATACACAATATTGCTCTCAGTGACATAGTCTGAGTGCCATACTGGTGCTCTTTTCTCTCAAGTTGGCCGTCATGGTCCAAACTCAACCGGTACTTGATCATCATGCTATGGTAATGCCTCATAGGAAACTGGTTCTTCCTTTGTTTATTCCTTCACCTTGACTGTTGTAGTTTTTGTATTCTTCTTCTCCATGTCTTGATCAGTTATCATTTGCACCTTGTCTTCTGCAAAAATGACATCTCTGGTGATGATAAATTTGTGGGCAGTGGGATCCCACAAATGATACCCCTTCACACCATCAGCGTATCCCAAGAAGATACATTCTCTGGATTTCGAGTCCAACTTCGATCTTTCCTGGTCATGAAGCAGTGCATATACAGGACTTCCAAAAGTATGCAAATTAGAATAATCAGCGGGTTTACCAGTCCACATTTTCATCGGTGTCTTGAGATCAATTGCCACCGAAGGGGATCGATTGATCACAAAGCAGGTGGTATTTACTGCTTCCGCCCAGAATGTCTTGTTGACTCCTGCAGTCTTCAGCATCACCCTTGTTCTGTCCAACATGGTTCTATTCATCCGCTCTGCCACTCCATTCTGCTGAGGAGTGTACACCACCGTGAACTGTCTCTTGATGCCTTCCTGTTGACAAAAAGAATCAAACTCCTCACTTGTATATTCTCCACCATTGTCAGTCCTCAGACACTTGATCTTCTTTTCTGATTCAAACTCCTTTCGCACTTTGAATGTTTTGAAGACTTCAAAAACATATGATTTCCTTTTGATTGGAAACACCCAACATCTCCTGGAATAATCATCAACGAAAGATACAAAGTACCTTGCTCCTCCTAGGGATATAATCGGTGATTGCCAAACATTGGAATGGATTAACTCCAAGATCTCTTGACTTCTTGCTGTTAACATCCCGAACTTTAACCTGTGTTGCTTGCTCAAAACACAATGCTCAAAAAATGGTAAGGATACCTTTGTCAGCCCAGGCAACAACTTCTGATCCGCAAGAATCTTCAGGCCTCGTTCTGACATATGGCCAAGCTTCCGATGCCATAACGTCATCAACGCTTCCTTCAAGGTAGTTGATGAAACAACTATCTCCGCCTCTTTTTACGTTTCACCCATAATCACGTACAAGTTCTTTGAGATCTTCTCTTCCTTCATTACCACAAGCGCGCCCTTCACAATTATCATCACTCCATTCTCGGTGCGAGTCTTGCATCTGATGTCATCAAATTGTCCCAAAGACAATATGTTCTTCTTCTGGCCCTTCACATAACGTACTCCTTGGACGGTCCAAATAATTCCATCATGCATCTTCAGTTTGATGGTACCGACTCCAACGATCTTCAGAGTGTGATCATTCCCCATGTACACAAGTCCTTCCGGGATGGTTTCATATTGGTCAAACCATTCCCGTCGAGACGTCATGTGCCATGTTGCTCCTGAGTCAATAATCCATGCATCATCGAGGTGATGTCTTCCTTCAATAGTCGTCGCCGCATCACTGACTAGTACGTCGCCATTTCCCGATGTACTCGCCACATTTCCTTGAGAGTTCTTCTCACCACTCTTCTTATTCCAACAGTCTTTGCTCACATGCCCTCCCTTACCGCAATTGTAGCATTTGACGATTTTCTTCTTGCTCCTTGATTTAGACCTACCATGATTCTGGCTCCCACCGGAACCACGCTCCATCATTCTTCCTCTTTCCATTGATAGAGCTTCCACTTGGTGTGAAGTCGTTTGTCTATCTTCCTTGTTCTTGCGCCGACTTTCTTCTTCGAGAACCGCAACTGCAACATCATTGAAGGACAACATATCCGTCAGGATATTATTGGTGAGGTTGATGATGAGTTGGTCATATGAATCTGGAAAACTCTAGAGCAGGATCTTTGCACGTTCAGTATCCACAATTTTATATCCCAAGGTCATAAGTTGAGAAAAAAGGGTATTGAGGGTGTTGATGTGGTCAGTCACCGATGATGACTCCGCCATTCGAAGAGTGTATAATCTTCTCTTTAAGAAAATTTTGTTGTGGAGTGATTTTTCCTCGTACAGTTTTGTTAGAGTATCCCAAATTTCTTTCGCCGTCTTTTTCTCTGTAATGCTTGACAGAACCCCATCTGCTAAAGCCAAATGAAGGTTGGCAAAAGCATTTCCGTCCATGTCGCTCCATTTCTCTTCCGTCACACCTGTAGGTTTCTCTCCAATCACCTGTAGGCAATTATCCTTCTGCAGCACTGCTTGCATCTTCATTTTCCACAATGAAAAATTATTTCCATTGAATTTTTCAATCTCGTATTTCACCGCCATTTGGACACGTCGTTGGTCCAGAATTTTCTTGGGCCACGAACCTGCCTCTGATACCACTTGTTAGGATCGTAAATGACGGGTCCTTTGATACAACGATAATTGCGAGATTGAAAATAAAGTGCAAAAGTGCAAAATTAAAGTGAACACCAGATGTAACGTGGAAAAAGCCCCAAATGAAAGGGGTAAAAAACCATGGGCAAATAGAAGGATTTCACTATGGTAAAATGTGGGTACAAATTCCATCTCGATTACAAGGAGAAAACACTCAAGAAAATCTCTCTTGTAAAATATGGAAAAACGCCTCACAAAATACTGCACTCCGGGATGAAGATGTGTTGCTTCTGAATCTGATGATGAAAAGTCCAGGAGGAGATCCCTTTTTATAGCCTTACTTCACACCATTTGGTACTCCCTCAATTAAATGACTTTTACCAAATTAATTGGGGAAATAATTTTAGGGTGTCAAATTCATTAAATGTAATGAATGCGGTGACCATCATTAATCTCTCTCCGCGTCTTCCAACAGAGTTTTGTCGAGCAACTGGTATGTGTTGGCAGGATTCTTCCACAGACGATGTCGCCCCCCCTAATTTGTCAAAGGGGATGATGATGGTAGATGAGGTGGGTGTCCAACCCCACCAAGCGAAAAAGGAGCATGGGGTGATGCTTTCCTATAAAAGGCAGTGGCTTCTCTTGGTTTCAGTACTCACCAATCAACTCCAGTAATTAGTAGCATCATATTCCTTTAGTTTTTGGTATTTTATGAGGTGTTTCCCCCACTTATTCAAGAGAGATTTTATGAGGGTTTTCTCTTTATAATAGTGAGAGAGTGTGCCCACTTTTACTTATAGTGATCCTTCTATTTGCCTATAGTTTTTTATCCTTTTCATTTCAGGGGTTTTTCCGCATTACATCTGGTGTGCATTTTTCTCCAATTTAATTTTATTTTATCTCTTTGTTATTACTGCACTGGTGGCCCAATCATTTTCGATTCCAACATGTCATGACCCCCTACCTCTAAAGATGCCCCTATTTAGCTGGAAATAGAGAAAAAGAGATAATGACTCCCAAGTCCTGCCTTCAGTAGGCCCTGGGGCGACGACGAACACCAAGGGTATACAAATCTCACAAAATGGGAGGCATTACCCTTTTTATAGTAACCAAGATTGGGAGATAAGATGTATCAACCTCAAAAAAACTCCAATATATACATACATACATGCATATATATATATATATATATAAGAAAGTCAAAAAATCATCTCACATGCATGTTTAAAATGCAACTGCTACAAATATAAAGAATATCTCAAAAGTAAATACCAAAAGTTAAGTTAAGCAACAACACTATAACTATCCCAAAGTTTGAGCTTGTAATGCCCCGCACGGTCCTCTGTAGTCCTCCTAGAAACCTAAAAATAGTTTTATAGCGTAGGGTGAGCATACAAGTATACTCAGTAGGAAAACCAAAGTCTCTTGTGCACAAATGGGAGAAGCATGTTAATGCTCCTATGAGAAAACAGAAGAAACAAAAACACCTAACAAGGTACCCTAGTCATCCCCACCTCATCAAGTCACGCTCACCAAGTAATGCAAGTCAACTAGAGTAATATAGTAATCACATCAATGATAGGGTACCCCGCACCACTTTTCCATTGATTAAACGCTCTCACACCCTAACGACAACCGTCATGGTGCTCCAACATCTTCCGAAAGTACCACAACACAACCCACCCGTACACACCTAGTCTCATCGTCTGGTCAAACGAAGCTCATCACATCTTGCCTACACACATGTGGGCCACACACCACAACCTGCTTGCAGACACCTGGGCCCCACAACCACGTCACATCCCGCCCGCAGACACCTGGGCTACTTACCACATCACATCCTAAAAACACCTAGGAAAACATAACACATCTCACCCCGAAGACACCTGGGAAACCACAACTTGCCTGAATAATCTTGAGCTAACACTGCTTTGAAGAGGGAGTAGGAAAGAACGGGTGTCCATCCATCCATCCTCCCACCAGGATGTTTGAGATTGACACCCTCCCCCATAACAATGGGGGTGTTCGACACATAGTGCTCAATTAGGGTAGAGTGCACATAGAAATCACAAGGAAATACATTGTATATAGATATAATACCAAACACTCCTGCCCAACCTATGGGTTCCCAAACAAAAATCCATCTCACAAAAATCGTCTTTGCTGCTACCTCTAAATGCACAACCACACAAACAACCACAAACTCAAATCATACCCCCAACCAATTCATTTAACAAATTCTCATTCTTTATTAAGAAATCATTTATTCATTCAATCCCTACCCGGATAACCACTAAACACAAGCCACAACCAGCAACACAACTAAAGTCTCATAAGGGAAGAAGAACCATGACAAATTAACTCACTTCATATTTCTACTCCATTTAACACCCATTCATGTCACAACAAAACCTATCATGAGACACGGAGTAAAGCTTTGGGCATGCTACTCATGGAGAAAATCTGGGTGAATTACCCTTACTAACCACCACCATTCTTCAAAGTCATTCCACCCAATCCATTATCTCAATATAACAAACCCCCAACTTATAGCCACACACAACAAAACCTTTCACCACAACTATACTCAGCAGCCCCACTGCGCAACACTTCCAATCCATTCCACAATCAATCAATTTCTCAACCTGAGATTCCATTACACCACCCGTACCACCCCACAACACATGATGATGCTCACAACCATACCACCACACAAACAAAAAAAACATATTCAAATTTGATAAGTCATCTATTCTTTAATTCCACTTGCTAACTTCCTGGGTTTTCATAGAAACAATTTGATCATGGGGAATCCATTTATTAGCTGAGTGTATGTGGTTAATCAATTTCATATACATGCAGTCGTTCAATAGAAGACCAACAACAAGCATTCACAAGCCATCAAAGGTGCACACACAAAGATCACCAACGACCATGATTTTCAGTGGGTGATTAGCCCATACAAAACACAATATCAACAAAAATTAATAAAATAGAAGCATGCGTCACTTTTTACCAACCCCTATATATTGATCTTAAACCGATTCTATTATCTTTATTTATTTGGAATTCTGCTATCTTTACAAAGGAAAACATCATACACCCACCCCGCATGATCTATAAATTAAAATAGAGATGAAGTAATACCAACTTGAAAGAACACACAATTAACACTTACTTATTGCGCCAAATAGGGGGTGCATATGTAACACCCTGATATTTCATAGTAAGTTATTTTCTTTAATGTAATTCAATAGCTTGTGCTACACACAACACTGAGTTCAAGCGCACCATGACTTACCAAACTTGCTGTTCAAAAAGCAGTTATGAATAGTATTAATTGAATTTTGAATTTTATATACTCCATATAATTTTAACATCCATATTATGTGTTTCTTGGGCATAATATAAGAATAAATTCAATTTTTCAGATAAAGGAAGTATTTTAAAAAAAATGCAATTTTACCACATTTTAATGGCGAACCCTTTTTAAATCCAATATCTGACACTTTTATATATTCAATTTGACAAAAGAAACTTCTTCTTTAGAAGAGAGACATAAAAATTTAGTTTGAATAAATTTTTGGTTTTTTTCTGATAACTTTCATATTTTGATGAATAGTGAAAAATACTAAATTTTAATTGAAAACAATTTTTTTTAATAAAAATAATTTATAGTGTTAAATTATACATTTGAATGGTTTTTAAGTATAACTAGATTATATTTTTATCATTTAATCCAATGGTTGTTATTAGAAGCAATTTTACATTTAAATTGGACATAAACACATATTAATCTTTTGATAGTTTTACCTTCTAAAAAACCTGCTTTCTGGTTTTGACAACATAAATATTTTCTAAATTAATTAATACAACTTATATGATTTTAATTTGGTAAAATATACATCATTTATGAATTTGGAATATCAAAATTATCCTTGGATGATTTTTTGGTATTTTTCTAAAAACTTCAATTTTTGATGAATAGTAAAAAACACTGCATTATTGTTTAAAATTGAGTTTTATTTAAATAATAATTATTTTTTATTTAAATTTACTTTAAAGTCAAAATAGATACATTATACCTATATTAGTCCAATATAATACATTGAAGTCATTTTATAATAAGATTAGATATATAAAATTTTATTGAACTTTTTACCGTCTTTTACTCGCCTTCTAGGCACATTTGAAAATTTGCATAAAACATAATTTTACAGCTTCTGTGAATTGAATTTCAAAAATCTGAGAGACACGGTTGACATGTTTTACTACCATCATGGTGAAACTTCTTGGCAAAGGGGGTGATGCAACCTTTGGACTGATCTCACTGTTGCACTGTCTGGTGAGGGGACAATGAGGCTTTTACATGAGCTTGTTGGATGTTTGCTTCCTTTGATCTTACTGCCCCATTTTAACCTTTGTCTTTTTTGTTTCCTTATGAATTTTCCCCTTCTCTGTAATAGGTTCCCTCTTACCTAGTCATAAAAGAGGTTCTTTTGGTTTTTTGTTCAATAAAGAGGGCTTGACCCTCAACCTTTTAAAAAAAAGTGTAAAATTTAACGTTTAATAACTAAACCATTTTTAATATAGGGTTATACATAAGATAAATTCAACTATAAATATTCATTATAAATCTAAGAAAATTTACTACATAATGGTATTTTATTTATAATTTTTAGATATTTAATAATTAAATTTAACTACGACACAATGATGATGCAATAATTACCTTATTAATGAAAGATTAAAATAATTAATGATATAAATATTAAAATAAATGTAAATTGAAAGTTTTGTTGCCATATGAGAATTTTATGGGTTAATATGACATGTTAGGGTTTATTAAATATATTTTGTTTGAAGAAATAATATTTTTATGACTTTCAAAAAAATCAAATACTAGATAGTGTAAAAATTGACATAAATGAGTTTTTAAAACAAATACTATTTTATTAGATTATATAATAGACCTAAAATCTAAGGTTTGGCCAAAGGACTTATATAATGATATATATCTCATTAATTAACCACTTGAGGTTCTCTTGGTATTTTATAGTAAGTTTATTAACCATGTAATATAAAAATACAAGAAGACATGTGAAATGTTAAACTATTTAACTAAGAGTTAAATCTAAAAGATAAGGTTATTATGGTGACCTAAAATTGCCTAAAATGTATTGTTTTAGAATATTTCGACCTATCCCCACCTTAGCCTTTAAATAAATCCATTTCTATCCATTATAAACCGAAAATTATTTTATAATAAAATAATATTTCAAGCTTTTCCTAAAGTGACTCTCACCTCTCTTATAAAAGGGTACTTCCCCTTCTCTCAAATTCACACATCCAAAGCCATTTGGCTTAGACAAATCCTTATAAAATATCCTCCAAGATTCCCTTATTTCAACCAATATTCCTTACTTTGATCAGAAATCCAACCCAAGTATCCCTTTTGATCAAATAAAAAAGAAGCACCCGAAGAAGAGGTAATAATTTCATCACCTCTTTCAAATTTTTTTCTTCTTTCGCTTCCTCTTTCTTTGTTTTTTCCATACCAAAATAATAAATCAAGTATCTTATACATACTGTGATAATATTATAAATATGGTACAACAATACTCATTATTCTATCCATCCTATGAATGACAAAGTTACCATACATGCGTACAAACGACTTACCATCTCCACGTTGTGGTGTAGTTTGTTATTCAACACTTAATTATTTTGATGGGTATAATAATGATGTATAATTGATGTAAATAATAAATATAACATGTTAATGATTCTTTATATGTAATATACCATCCAATTACATACGATTTCCCCATCAATATAATGATATTGTCGCTCATGTGTACGTACAGATTACCATCTCCGAGAATGCAATGAGATTCATTCTTCATCGTAACCATTCAAGAATAATTTTAATTTATGATTTAAAATAATGTTTAATAACTTTATATAATTCTATATATGAATCAAATACATCACATCCATAACAAACATCACTTACATAACAAAACATATAAAGGAAAATGAATCAGTTAACACCTGAAACAATGATACTACTGAAATATTATTAACAAAGCAATATTAGAAGATCATATATGATATCATATTTATGTATTTGGTTATTTTATAATTTAATAAAAATGATTTAACTATTATACAGGAGGTTAAAGTACCCTCGACTAAGGAAAAGTACAAGGTAAAGGGTTTTCATCTCACTTCTTATTCCCATGAGATTCATGCTATATTGCCATTATTTCCTTTTGTGTGGTGTATGTACTGCCCATGATTGTATTTTTTGTGTAATATACATTAATTTATGGGTATTTACATATTCATTGTACGATCCTTCTTTCATGGGGTGTATGTTTCTTAAGTTATCAAATCGGTAAGGGAATTTCTAATTTTGATTTCCACTAATTGGGTTATACACAAGCTTCATTGATTATTTTACTCCAAGATTATGTGTGAAATCACTATTTATTTATTTATATAGAAATTTCCACTCCCATTTGTGTGGATATACTTTTTATACACATAATCACTCCATTGATAAATTCTCACGTCATCGATATGAACTTGATAAGAGTAATCTTAACTCAATTTCCATTTGTTGAGTTAAACATCAAAGTCATTGGTGTTGTTTTTAAAACAATATGTGTGAATGTCCTATGATTGATTTAAACTAAATATCCAATCATATTGAGTGTATTTATATTTTTCATACATAATTATGTCATTGATTTATCCTTAATCTAAGGATACTGTCTTTATAAGGGATTTCATTTAAATTTACATTTCATTGAGACTTCTTTGTTGTTATGCGCCAATTCACTTTTATATGGTGTATATACTATCCTTTGACATATTATATCATGAATCCATTTATTATAATGATATTATAAAGTTTTTATTAATGTTATTCCTCAATTATTTTTATTCAAGCATCTCTCATTTGATTAGGAACTCTTTAACTAAAACATCATTTTAAAGATTTATTCTTTTAAATATTTCTCATTAATGTCCATGTTTTAAAAATGGCTTTAAGAATTTATTTATATGAACATTAATGTTTTAAAATTAATATTACTTTCAAAAATTTCAAAGTGGTATGGGACACTTTGATTCAAAAATCTCTTTTAAACGACTTCTTTGATAAATAGTGTGACTTTTAAATGTTTTCAAGAAAAGGGGATATTTCTCTCAAATGGTTTTACTGATTATTTTCAACTATGTCAATATACTTCATTGTATTTTATTCTTGATTGAGGTTGATTTATTATAGTACAATCTTCTATATTATATTGAATGAGTTATGCTTGACTATGGATGTGCTATTTTTATACCATTCATGGTTTCTGGTTAAAGTGTTGACATTTCATATGCTAGTTTTAATACGAATGTTTAGATTATGTTTCACCATTTTCATATGAGGAATGAATTGGACTTAGTAAGTGAATGGATGAGCCCTCTATAGCTTATTGATGTATCGGTAGGTCTAATGAGACAAACTAGTGTCTTGGCACAAGGCCTTGAAAAAATCTTATTTGTAGTCTTGGCACGAGGCCTTGACTATGTGGTTATGATGTCTGACATTATGCATTCCATCATTATGAAATTATCTATTGATATTGCATGTGATTATTTGACTAGTAGAATATCCATGTAAATAAGTAAATGGAATTATTTGATTTATCTTTTCTATATTATGTTGATGTTTAAGTTTAAAAGGATTGTGTTTTAGTCTTATAAATTGTCTTAAATGTTTATGCTTATTTATAATAGTTTATGCTATATTGTTATCCTTACTGAGCATCTGAGCTCACCCCTTTCTTATGTTTTATTTTTTCTTGGATGCAAAGAAGTATATTATGATTAACCAGTAGGAATAGACTAAGGTATATGAGTGTGTTCAAAGGGGACACAACATTGTTGTTTTTTCATTTCATAATGTAATGTAAAACTTATGTATGTATCTAGTACTTACAAGGATACTAAACTAATCGGTCTTTCGAGACTTGATCTCTTATGATCATGACAATGTTATGTAATAAGGCACCGACTCTAGGTAACTAGGGTTGGGGCGTTACATTTGGTATTAGAGAATTTTAGTACAAACCTTGGAAACTAGATTTAGAAAAACTCTGATTAGAGAACATTACCCTAAGATAGACTTTGAGGATTAGTATAGAATAACTTCCTGGATTTTTGGTAATGTATAGATTTTTTTATTTTTCCAATAAATACATCCCTATCTAGATACGAGCAGGTAGAGGCGGCTCTGGCACAGATGTATCTAGGGGTAAAACCCGAAAACACTACTTTGAGCTAGACTTGAACGGGAACTGGTGCACGACAACGGGCCTTGATGCACTCTTGGTTACGACACTCTCGGGGGATATTCTTAAGATAATTCACATTTTCTTTACAAACCAATTTGAAGGATTTTAATATAAGATGAGAATAAATAACCTTGGTTAACCCTATGGTGTTTTAGATTGAAAACAAGGCATCATGATATTCTGTAAATGATTTTATGACTATTGTTACTCACACTATGCTTTCTAGTTTTTGTCAATGGATGGATTCCAAGGAAGTCATAGTAACATTGAACATGATGTACAAGTTGGGCACGATGGTGTAAATGAGAAACTAGATGAAATGTTGATAGGCATAAAATATATCGTGTAAATGATGAAGCAGGTTTCCAAAAATATGATCAACAAAATATACATTAACCAACTCCCAAACTCAACAAAGAATAGAAAGGCAGAGAATGATTAGAGCTCCAGTAGAGGAGACCATGGTGAAAAGAAAGATCAATTTCCATCATATAATAAATGTGGAAGGAGACACCTAGGAAAGTGTCTCAATGAAACAAAGAAATGCTTTATGTGTGGGAAATAAGGACATAAAGTAAAGAATTGCTGAGGAAAAATGAAGAGTACTATAGAACAAAATAAAAAATGATCCTAAGAATACATTTAAAGTAATTTTCTATAAATATAGGGGACTTGGGCATTACCCGAGTCAATTCCCTATTCTATAGGATAACCACTAGGTCAAGGAAGAACCCATGTGGAAATAAATGGATAAGGAAATGTTTAAAAGTATTAATGCTCTTTATTGATTGGATTACTTTGGAAGACTTTTATCTTGTATGTGTAACCCTGAAATTTGTTATTTGAAAATTCTATTTGAAGAATAATTATCTTTTCTTTTGTGGATATAGTTATAAAGAACCATTTGGGTTTATTTGATCCTTGAATTTGATGCAATTACAGGTTATTAGGATGAAAATAAGAGGCATGAGATAAAATTTGTGGTTAAATTATGTTATTGTTATTTTGAGGAAGTTATCTCATTTTGGGAATGTTATAAAATATAGTTTTTGAAAAAGGAAAACACGCAGACCGTGTGACAACCCGTCGCGTCGGACAAAGCTGCGAGAATCAAACCCACAACCAAAGTGTGACTGGGATTTATCGCCTACCACTAGACTATGTGAAGTCCCTTGTTAGTGTGACTAATTCTCTTTAGTTAAATGATTTTATTGTTCAATAATAAGTTGATTTTGGGTCTTATGTTTTATCAAATGGATATACTTAGTATAGTAAAATGATTTGGGGATTAAGTGATAAATGTTATTTTGGAAGATGTTCGCTCTGTTGGGAACACTATATGCCTAAGGAAAATAGAATACTATGGGATTTAATTTAAGGAGTAATGGTGGATTTTTATTTTGGAAAAAAAAATATTTTTTTATTGTGGAATTATAGAGATTCAGGTTATTAATAGAAATTATTAACCTATCATAGAGAATATGTGATTTGGTTAATTACACTTCAGTATGAGACTTTAAGAGCAGTTGATGTTATTTGGAGATAAATGTTAAGATTTACTATGAAAGACTATGTGATTAAATTATTCTGAGTTTTGGGTTTCAATCTTATTTTTTGATTATATTGAAGTATTTTAAGGACAATTGTTTATTGAATGGTCTTTATTGAACTTTGGGTATTGTTTGTTTAATTTTGGAAATTAAGATTAGTATTTCTTTCTATAAAGTATTATCCATTTTGGGGATCATTTGATCTTATAATAACCATTTTGGTTTTGGTTAATCTCTAAATACAAGGGACATATATAGTTTATCTTTTGTCGATTATGTGATTCTCTAGAAGTTTATTCTAGCGCTTCAGGTGTGACCAAGTCATCTTGAATACTCATAGTTTGGAGAAAAGATGAGTTAGTGGTAGAAATTTATTAAAGGATAAAAATATACTTGAAAAGTAAGTATATATATTTATGTTCTTAGTCAATCTCATAAATAAATTCCTCAACTTTATGAAATGGAACGTAAAACAAAAAAACGTTGTCTGTTTACTTTTCCTACTGGGAAACTAATGACCATTTAACCCATCACAAGTTTGTGGTTTTCTTGTTGTTAACTTTCTTCTAATAATGTTTTATATCACTCTCCATCATAACTTGACACTTAGTTTATCTTCCATATCCATGTTTTCCTACATGGAATCCTAATATGGCTTATCTCGGGTGACCTTTGTACTTCTCTTTCTTTCTTTAAAAGTGATTGTTTTATTGAATATTTTTATGATGTGGGACTTTAAATGAAGTTCCCAAGACCAATTTTAAAATTTATAGGACATAATTTCCTAAAGGGGGTAAGAATGTAACACCCCAAGATTTCATAGTAAGTTATTTTCTTTAAAGTAATTCAATAGCTTGCACTACACGCAACATCGAGTTCGAGCGCACCACGACTTATCAAACTAGTTGTTTAAAAAGCGGTTATGAATAGAATTAACTATATTTTGAATTTTATATACTCCATATAATTTTAACATCCATATTATATACTTCTTAGGCATAATATAAGAACAAATTTATTTTTTCAGATAAAAGAAGTGTTTTTTAAAAAATTGCAATTTTACCACCTTTTAATAGAGAACCCTTTTAAAATCCAGTATTTGATAATTTTATATATTCAATTTTAGAAAAGAAACTTCTTATTTAGAATAGGTGCATGAAAATTTAGTTTGGATAAATTTCTGGTGCTATTCTGATAACTTTCATATTTTGATAAATAGTAAAAAATACTAAATTTTAATTGAAAACAAATTTTTTAATCAAAGTAATTTATAGTGATAAATTATACATTTGAATGGTTTTTAAGTATAACTTGATTATATTTTTATCATTTAATCCAATGTTTTTCGTTGGAAGTAATTTTACATTTAAATTGAACATAAACACATATCAATATTTTGATAGTTGTTACTTCTCAAAACCCCGCTTTCTGGTTTTGACAACAGGAATATTTTTTAAATTAATTAATACAACTTCTATGTTTTTAATTTGGTAAAATAGATATCATTTTTTAATTTGTAATATCAAAATTATCTTTGGGTAAATTTTTGGTATTTTTCTAAAAACTTTCAATTTTTGATGAATAGTGAAAAACACTGCGTTATTGTTTAAAACTGACTTTTATTTAAATATTTATTATTTATTATTTAAATTTACTTTAAATTAAAAATAGATACATAATACCTATATTGGTACAATATAATTCATTGAAGTCATTTTATAATAAGATTAGATATATAAATTTTATTGAACTTTTTACCGTCTTTTACTCACCTTCTAGACACATTTGCAAATTTTCATAAAACATAATTTTATCACTTCAATGAATTGAATTTCAAAAATCCTAGAGATACGGTTGAAATCATTAAGTAAAATGTGGTTCAATATGATGAAAATAATTTTTGGTGAATAGTAACTTTTGAATTTTATTTACCACGGTTAAAAGTAAATAGGGTAATTAAAGGTAAAAACGATATTAATATTACCCTAACACATGTCCTAATTATATTGGATAAGTGTAATTCAACAAAAATCAACCTTATGTCACGACCCGCCCTCGGGGTCCGTGCCGTGACTACCCCAAGCCCGCCTTCCATAGGCCAGGGGCTGGCGACTAGCACCAAGGCGTAAATCCCGGTAAAAAGGGAAGACATTTCCTTTGTAAAGTAAACAAACACCACAGAGTAAACAAGCGGAAAGTAAACACTAAACAAAAACAGAGTACAACTGAAAGTACGGAAAAGTAAATGGGCCAGAATACAAACCCAAACTGAAAGTAAAGTACAACTCGAAAGGGAAAACAGCAACTGAAAAGTAAAAGCCGCTACTCCGAGCTGTCCACTGGAAATCCCACCTGTAGGGTGGGTACAGATAGCTCCTCTGCTCCACGGGTCCCGCCGTCTGCTCCGAGCACGTCCCGCCCAGTGGTCCACCTCCGGGTACCGTCCCGCTCTGCAAGCCTCAGCTAAGGTCAACGCTGTCCGTCGTCTGCAACCAACACAACGTAGTGCGGGCAAAGCCCGTGCAGGGGTGAGTATAAGCTACTCAGTAGGGACCCCGAGACCCCTTAAGGTCTCTCAAATCCACAAAGGATAAACCACGAAGAAAGGTACAATCACAAAGTAATAACCGACACTGCTTAGGTATATGCCCATACATATACCTAAGTCAACAATTCAAATACGCTCCAACCTCCGAGCCCAAGTACAACTCAGTCCACACAGGAAAGTAAACGTATTCCACACAGGAAAGCAAGACGTAATCCACACAGGATTGCACAACACAATCCACACAGGGAAGCAACAGGATTCAGCTCACACAGGTATACTTCTTCAAAGGACGATAAAGATGATCACTGATCCATCTAAGTCGTCGGACCCACGAAGGATCGATAGGTAACTAACCCCCGCAATGACCCACACAGGATCGGGCCCACACAGGACCTGTAGGCGCTGGCTCACACAGAACTGCTGAGCGCAAGGACCCACACAGGATCGGGCCCACACAGGACCTGTAGCACTGATCCACGTAGGATCGCTGAGTGCTGAAGTCGTCGTCGTCGAATCCACACAGGATCTCTGTACTGTCGTCGTCACAGTCACAGTAGCAGTAGTAGCAGTAGAACAGTCGCAGCCAGCACTAGGGTTCCCGCACACAGCAAGCTCGTTCGGAGGGTCCGCTCCACGAGCCGAGAGGCTGATACATCAACTGTCACGAAGACCAGAGTTGATGTATCCAAAAGTTCCGTATCGTCAACAGGAACTCAACGCAACAGACGGCGCGTCGATCGGACGCCCGGTCTGAGAGTTATTGGCATTTTCGTCCCCGGGGCCCGGTTGGTTTTTAAGGAAAAACCAACCCGACCGTACTCCACCTGCGTCCAAACCTCGGGCGGAGCATGCCAAAAGATCCGTCTCACTAAGAGGAACACAACGCGACTGACGGCACGTCAATCGGACGTCCGTAGCTCAAGATATGAGCGTTTCCGCTCCGAAGGCCCGGTTGGTTTCGTGAACGAACCAACCCGGCCGAACTCAAAGTAATCCGAAACCTTGAGTGCGATATACCGAAACGACCGTCTTGATCCAAGGATCGCGTTTCCGCAGACGGTTTGTCAATCGGAGGTCCGAGGCTCAAGTTATGGCCAAAAGACCGGAACTGGTTCGAAACGGGGGGTCCGGGTCCGGGCCGACCCGGCCCGACCCCCCCTGGGCGGCCCGGCCGGCGCGGCGGCGCGGCGGCGGCCTGTCGCCGCAGGGTGGCTGCACGCGGGGGCTAAGCCCCCGCTGATTGAAATGTCGGCGCGGCAACATGCCGCGCCCCTTCAGCAAAACCGCCCCCCCTCACGTGGGGGGCTGCTGCCCCCCCCCCTTCCTACATGGAAACCGCCCCCCTCTTAAAGAGGGGGGTTTTAAACGTTGGTCGGGGAATTAATTTTTCCCCGGTTTAACGTCATCCGGCCGGCCAGCTGGCCGGCCGGTTTTCTCCAACGGGACCGGAAATTCCGGTCCCCTCTTCGGCTTCCGACGCCGGCGGCCCGGCCGCCGGTCTTCTCATCCCGCCGCGGCCCGGAACCGGCCGCGGTCTCCTCGTCCCGCCGCGGCCCGGAACCGGCCGCGGTGTTCGTCGTCCGGCGCGGTGCGACGGCACCGCGCCCTTTCGCCGTGCCTTGATTCCTTTCAACGCGGCGCGACGGCGTCGCGTTCTTGAAGATTCTTCCTCGGCGTGGAGCGACGGCGCCGCGCAAAATAATTGCACGATTATCCGCGTGGTGCGACGGCACCACGCCACTTTGCTTCCACCCGCAAGAATAAACAACAAGAACGATGGAGGGGGGTTCGGCCGTGTTCATACGGTCCGACCCCCTCACGTTAAATAAATAACTCAACTTAAACATTCAAAAGCCTCATGTTTGACATGCGAGATCCACGATCAAGAAATGGAATCATTAAAGAATAAAATAACAACCCCTACCTTGGTATAAGGTTCGACGATTGTCAACGTTCCGCGGAAGTCGACGTCGCGGAGGTCGGGCGTCGCGGTAGCCGTTCGTCAAATCCGATGACGAAGGGGGTGCGTCCGAAGAGACACGTCGTTGGCGAATACTTGTATGCCGACGAAGGTTGTCCGAGGAAGAAGTGGCGTCCCCTTTCGTTGACACGGAAGACGAAGAAGAGCGGAGCGGCGTTCTTCGTCGGGACTTGAGCGTTCTTCGTCAAGTTGAGCGTTCTTCGTGATCTTCGTCAGAGATGAAGAAGAAGAAGAAAAAGCTCTCCACCTCTCAAGAAGACAAACAATTAACCAAAATAAAATAAGACAATCATCTTATTTTATTAACACACTAGAATTTCAAATGTTTGAAATTCAAAAGGATTAACTCCCTTAATTAAATAAGTAACTCAAGTCATTTATTGAGGCGTTAAGGGAGTTGAGAGAATATGAAAGGTTTAGGGGTTCATGTGGGCCCCACCACACTTAATCCTCCCAAGGGAGGTTAAGTGGGTGTGGGTCCCACTTCCAACCCCCTTTGGTAGGTTTTATCAAGTTATAATAAAATTTGTTCTTCACAAATTTTATTTAACTCAAACTAAAAACTCCAAAACTAACTTTCAACCCGCAACAAACGCAACTTCCGAAAAGGTCTCTTTAAGCGAATATCGGTGCTGCGAGTTCATCGGTGCCCTCGGATTTCAATTCCGAGCACCGGATCAAAAGTTAGGAATTCCCGCTCGTTCGTTCACTGAACGTACCCGAGCCAAACTTCGGAAATTGATTCCGGGCACTCCGGGCCTCGGAATCAGGTGCCGTCTGAAACCGCGCTCTTGTAAAATTCTAAAGAAAATTAAGAAAAAATTTTCCTTGAATTTTACGGGTCTTTACATTACTCCCACCTCAGGGCTTTACGTCCCCGTAAAGTTACATCAAAAACTAGGGAAACAAAAGAGGGTATTGAGCACGCATCTGAGCCTCCCGCTCCCATGTGCTCTCCTGGAGATTCCCGTGCTGCCATCTGATGCGCACAAGAGGAATCGATCGCCCACGCAGGAATCGCTCCTGTCGATCCTCTATCTCCACCGGGACCTCCGTAAAAGTCGCCCCATCGTCAACGTCAAGCTCCCCATGATCAATGATGTGCGTCGGGTCGTGCACGTATCTCCTCAGCTGAGATACGTGGAAGACGTCGTGCACCCGGTGCAACTGAGGTGGTAGATCCAGACGATAAGCCACCTCGCCAACCCTGTTGAGGACCTGGAAGGGTCCGATGAAGCACGGAGATAACTTGCCGCCTCGGCCAAATCTCCGAATACCACGTCGAGGTGAGACCCACAAGAAGACGTGGTCGCCATCCTCGAACTCTAGTGGCCTCCGCCTCCTGTCAGCATAAGACTTCTGCCGGCTCTGAGCTGTCCTCATCCGCTCCTGGATGACCTGGACCTTCTCTGTCGTGGCCTGGACCATCTCCGGTCCCACCAGTGCTGACTCTCCAGGGTCTATCCAGCACAAAGGAGATCTACAAGGTCGGCCGTACAACGCCTCGTACAGTGCCATCCCGATGGTGGAGTGGTAGCTGTTGTTGTACGCAAACTCCACCAAAGGTAGGTGGTCCTCCCAGCTACGACCAAAGTCGAGGACACATGCGCGGAGCATGTCCTCGAGTGTCTGAATGGTCCTCTCCGTCTGACCATCTGTCTGAGGGTGAAAAGCTGTGCTAAGACGTAGCTGCGTCCCGAACGCCTCCTGCAACCCCTTCCAAAGCCGGGAAGTAAAGCGAGCATCTCGATCAGATATGATAGATGATGGCACACCGTGGAGCCGCACAATCTCCTGAACGTAGAGACGTCCCAAGCTCTCCACTGAGCCCTGCTCTCTGATGGGTAAGAAGTGTGCCGACTTGGTGAGTCGGTCAACAATCACCCAGATGGAGTCGTGACCTCTGGAAGTGCGTGGAAGACCAGTCACGAAGTCCATAGATATGTCGTCCCACTTCCACTCCGGAACCTCCAAGGGTTGTACCAAGCCTGCTGGTACCTGATGCTCTGCCTTCACCTGCTGGCAAGTGAGGCATCGAGAAACGAACTCTGCTACTGCCTTCTTCATGCCCGGCCACCAGTGTTGTCGTCTGAGGTCCTGGTACATCTTCGCCACTCCAGGATGTACCGCCAAAGGTGAAGTGTGAAACTCTCTCAGCACTTCCTCTCGCAAAGCTACTGGTACCATGGTACGTCCTCTGAAAAGGATGTCGTGCTCTGCTCCAAGGGAGAAACCATCTGGTGCCCGTCCCGAGGATATCTGTGCACGCCGTGTCTCACAGTCAGCGTCCCCGCGCTGTGCCTCCCTGACTTGCTGAAGTAGTGGAGGAGTGACTGTGAGAGACTGAAGAAAGGCTGCTCCATCTCTATCCACGAAGGATATCTGCAAAGAGGCTAGCTGCTCCGTCGCCTCCTCAAGTAGCTGAATGCCCGTCCTCCTACTGAGGGAATTGGCTACTACGTTTCCCTTCCCAGGAGTATAGACTATCTCAAAGTCATAGTCCTGGAGGAACTCGATCCATCGTCGCTGTCTCAGGTTCAGGTCCTTCTGCGAGAAGATATACCTGAGACTCTGATGATCGGAAAAGACTGTAAAGCGCTCGCCCATCAGGTAGTGTCGCCATGTCTTCAGAGCGAAGACCACTGCTGCTAACTCTAGGTCATGGGTAGCGTAGTTCTGCTCATGCGGCCTCAACTGACGTGATCCATAGGCGATCACGGCCCGCTCCTGCATCAGAACACATCCGAGTCCGGTCCTTGATGCATCGCAGTAGACTACATACCCTACTCCCTCCTCAGGCAACCTCAAGATAGGTGCGCTAGTCAATCTCTGTCTCAGCTCCTGGAAGCTCTGCTGACATCTGTCTGACCACACGAAGGGTTTCCCCTTCTTCGTCAAAGCTGTGAGTGATACCACAACTCTAGAGAAGTCTGGCACGAATCTCCGATAGTATCCAGCTAGTCCCAAGAAACTCCGAACCTCAGTCACGCTCCTGGGTGGCTCCCATGCTAACACAGCCTCAATCTTCGCGGGATCCACTGCAACTCCCGCCTCAGAGATAACGTGTCCCAAAAAGTGGACCTCACGTATCCAGAACTGGCACTTCGAGAGCTTACCATAAAGCTGGTGCTCTCGGAGTGTGTCAAGAACAACTCGCAAGTGATAGGCGTGCTCCTCCTCTATCATAGAGTAAATCAGAATGTCGTCGATGAATACCACGACAAACCGATCGAGGTATGGCTGAAAGATCTTGTTCATGAGAGCCATGAACACTGCTGGTGCATTGGTTACACCGAATGGCATAACCAAGAACTCATAGTGGCCATACCGACATCTGAAGGCCGTCTTCTGCACATCCTCGTCTCTGACTCTGAGCTGATGATAGCCTGACCTGAGGTCTATCTTCGAGAACCACCGTGCTCCCTTGAGCTGATCAAAGAGGTCATCAATCCTCGGTAGCAGATACTTGTTCCTCACTGTCACCTGGTTCAGGCGACGATAGTCAACACAAAGTCGCAAGCTCCCGTCCGCCTTCTTGGCGAACAATATCGGGGAAGCCCAGGGTGAAACACTGGGTCGGATGAACCCCTTGCCCTGCAAGTCCTCCAACTGTACCCGTAGCTCTCGAAGCTCGGCGGGGGCCATCCGATATGCTGGAGTAGATATCGGGGCTGTCCCGGGGTACAAGTCAATATAAAAGTCTACCTCTCTGCGAGGAGGTAGCCCTGGGACGTCGTCGGGAAAAACGTCCGTAAACTGATCCACCACTGCAGGAAAACCAGGACTCCGCACGTCAACTTCTCCAAGGATGAGGCTAGCCAACTGATGAGTGATGGGCTGTCCTCTCCTCCGCGGAAGTCCATCCTGTGCTGCTAAGGCTCCCTTCTCGCCGGTGAAGGTGAACCTGCTCCCGTCGGTGCGTACACATCGCACCTTGCGCCTAAAACAGTCAATCTGTGCATGGACCGTAGATAGCCAATCCATGCCCAAGATGACGTCGTAAGGCCTCGACGCTGCTACAAGAAGATCCCAGCCGAAGCTCTCGCCTCCTAGAGTAAGCTCACACTGCCGGCACCAGTGCGTAATCGTCGAGTCTGCTCCCGTAGGAGTCTCTAGCCGTAAGGATCGAGCCAACGGCTCTGTCGGAATCTCCGAGCTCCGAACAAGGGCAACGGCTATGAAAGAGTGACTCGCTCCTGTGTCTATAAGAACTGCAGCAAGGGTGGAGTAGACACAGATAGTACCTCGAATCATCTCGGGTGCGCCGTGGTCGTAGGCCTCTGCTGCCTGGAGCTGTGCCTGTCGCTGCCCGCCAGCTCCCTGTGGTCGGGGTGGACCTCCTGGTGGTGGTGGTGGCAGAGCCTCAAAGCGTCGCCCACCACCAGCTGCTCGTCCAGCTCCTCTGCCTCGTCTGCCTCCTCCCTGCGGACCGCCACGGTCGACCCTCTGCCTCTGCCTCGGTGGTCCCTCAACCGTCTGCTGCTCCTCGGCACGGCGGGTCGGGCAGTCACGAGCCATGTGGCCCTGCCCGCCGCACGAGTAGCACTGTCTGCCTCTCGTAAGACTGGCTCCACGCTGTGTGCCCCGCACTGCTGAGCCAGTGTCCTGAGGTCGTCTGCCCGAAGGTCTGGTCTGTCTGGACCCCTGAGTCATCCGTCGACTGCCTGCTGCAGATGACTCTGCCACGTGCCGCCCTGCGGTGGGTCGCTGTGCTGGTGTAGACTCAGCAAGGAAGCTCTCGATCAGAAGAGCCCGCTCCAGTACTCCTGTCTGAGTCGGTATGCTGAGGGAAATCAGCGATGCCCTGATCTCGTGTCTCAAACCCTGCTCGAAGGTCCGAGCCCGGAAGAATGGGTCTCGTACCATGTCGGTCGAGTAGCGCGAGAGATCGGTAAATCTCGCCGAGTACTGAGCGACCGTCATGCTGCCCTGCCGCAGCTGTAGAAGCTCCTGGATACGCACCGCACGAAGGGTGGCTGGGAAGAACTCCGAGCGGAAGAGGCTCTCAAAGTCCGTCCAAAGTAGGGATGCCTCATCGTGCACCTGGAGCATCAAGCTCCACCATCGTCCTGCTGCTGCGTGTAGTAGGCTCGCAGCGAGGATCACCATGAGGTCTGCTGGTGTCCTCACTAGCCTAAACACTCGAACCACTGCCTCCAGCCAGTCCTCTGCTGCCTGAGGATCCGTCTCCCCGCGAAACCTGGGCGGTCGCTGGCGCTGAAACTCATGCAGTGCGCTGAGGCGACGTGCATCGTCAGCGGCTGCTGCTGGAAGCATCGGGGGATCGGCGGGTAAAGCTACCGCCGGTGCCACTACTGGCAAAGGGCCCTGCACCGAGGCCTCGTCGCTCGGTGGGCTGTCGTCTCGCTCGACTCTCGGAACCCTAGCTGGCTGTCGTCGTGGGGCCATCCTGAAAAGAAAACAGGTGCGCCACGGTTAGAACAGTATACCTGGTGAGCTGATATAAGTAATCACAAAGAAAACTTTGAAACACACACGCAATCAATGTTTTCGTGCATTAAGTCGGAAATCAGAAGTCAGGGTCCTGGTGTACGGATACGTCGGCCGCCGCACCAACACTGGACTCCCTGGACTGATAACCACACTCAATACGCTAAACATTATTGCTTCACATAGAAAAGATCAGAGTTCGCGGTAGAACCGAACTCCTTTGATACCAATTTGTCACGACCCGCCCTCGGGGTCCGTGCCGTGACTACCCCAAGCCCGCCTTCCATAGGCCAGGGGCTGGCGACTAGCACCAAGGCGTAAATCCCGGTAAAAAGGGAAGGCATTGCCTTTGTAAAGTAAACAAACACCACAGAGTAAACAAGCGGAAAGTAAACACTAAACAAAAATAGAGTACAACTGAAAGTACGGAAAATTAAATGGGCCAGAATACAAACCCAAACTGAAAGTAAAGTACAACTCGAAAGGGAAAACAGCAACTGAAAAGTAAAAGCCGCTACTCCGAGCTGTCCACTGGAAATCCCACCTGTAGGGTGGGTACAGATAGCTCCTCTGCTCCACGGGTCCCGCCGTCTGCTCCGAGCACGTCCCGCCCAGTGGTCCACCTCCGGGTACCATCCCGCTCTGCAAGCCTCATCTAAGGTCAATGCTGTCCGTCGTCTGCAACCAACACAACGTAGTACGGGCAAAGCCCGTGCAGGGGTGAGTATAAGCTACTCAGTAGGGACCCCGAGACCCCTTAAGGTCTCTCAAATCCACAAAGGATAAACCACGAAGAAAGGTACAATCACAAAGTAATAACCGACACTGCTTAGGTATATGCCCATACATATACCTAATTCAACAATTCAAATACGCTCCAACCTCCGAGCCCAAGTACAACTCAGTCCACACAGGAAAGTAAACGTATTCCACACAGGAAAGCAAGACGTAATCCACACAGGATTGCACAACACAATCCACACAGGGAAGCAACAGGATTCATCTCACACAGGTATACTTCTTCAAAGGACGATAAAGATGATCACTGATCCATCTAAGTCGTCGGACCCACGAAGGATCGATAGGTAACTAACCCCCGCAATGACCCACATAGGATCGGGCCCACACAGGACCTGTAGGCGCTGGCTCACACAGAACCGCTGAGCGCAAGGACCCACACAGGATCGGGCCCACACATGACCTGTAGCACTGATCCACGTAGGATCGCTGAGTGCTGAAGTCGTCGTCGTCGAATCCACACAGGATCTCTGTACTGTCGTCGTCACAGTCACAGTAGCAGTAGTAGCAGTAGAACAGTCGCAGCCAGCACTAGGGTTCCCGCACACAGCAAGCTCGTTCGGAGGGTCCGCTCCACGAGCCGAGAGGCTGATACATCAACTGTCACGAAGATCAGAGTTGATGTATCCAAAAGTTCCGTATCGTCAACAGGAACTCAACGCAACAGACGGCGCGTCGATCGGACGCCCGGTCTGAGAGTTATTGGCATTTTCGTCCTCGGGGCCCGGTTGGTTTTTAAGGCAAAACCAACCCGACCGTACTCCACCTGCGTCCAAACCTCGGGAGGAGCATGCCAAAAGATCCGTCTCACTAAGAGGAACACAACGCGACTGACGGCATGTCAATCGGACGTCCGTAGCTCAAGATATGAGCGTTTCCGCTCCGAAGGCCCGGTTGGTTTCGTGAACGAACCAACCCGGCCTAACTCAAAGTAATCCGAAACCTTGAGTGCGATATACCGAAACGACCGTCTTGATCCAAGGATCGCGTTGCCGCAGAAGGTTCTTCAATCGGAGGTCCGAGGCTCAAGTTATGGCCAAAAGACCGGAACTGGTTCGAAACGGGGGGGTCCGGGTCCGGGCCGACCCGGCCCGACCCCCCCCTGGGCGGCGCGGCGGCGCGGGGGCTGCGGCGGCCTGTCGCCGCAGGGTGGCTGCACGCGGGGGCTAAGCCCCTGCTGATTGAAATGTCGGCGCGGCAACATGCCGCGCCCCTTCAGCAAAACCGCCCCCCCTCACGTGGGGGGCTTGATTGAATGAAAACCGGGGGGCTGCTGCCCCCCCATTCCTACATGGAAACCGCCCCCCTCTTAAAGAGGGGGGTTTTAAACGTTGGCTGGGGAATTAATTTTTCCCCGGTTTAACGTCATCCGGCCGGCCAACTGGCCGGCCGGTTTTCTCCAACGGGACCGGAAATTCCGGTCCCCTCTTCGGCTTCCGACGCCGGCGGCCCGGCCGCCGGTCTTCTCATCCCGCCGCGGTCTCCTCGTCCCGCCGCGGCCCGGAACCGGCCGCGATGTTCGTCGTCCGGCGCGGTGCGACGGCACCGCGCCCTTTCGCCGTGCCTTGATTCCTTTCAACGCGGCGCGACGGCGTCGCGTTCTTGAAGATTCTTCCTCGGCGTGGCGCGACGGCACCGCGCAAAATAATTGCACGATTATCCGCGTGGTGCGACGGCACCACGCCACTTTGCTTCCACCCGCAAGAATAAACAACAAGAACGATGGAGGGGGGTTCGGCCGTGTTCATGCGGTCCGGCCCCCTCACGTTAAATAAATAACTCAACTTAAACATTCAAAAGCCTCATGTTTGACATGAGAGATCCACGATCAAGAAATGGAATAATTAAAGAATAAAATAACAACCCCTACCTTGGTATAAGGTTCGACGATTGTCAACGTTCCGCGGAAGTCGACGTCGCGGAGGTCGGGCGTCGCGGTAGCCGTTCGTCAAATCTGATGATGAAGGGGGTGCGTCCGAAGAGACACATCGTTGGCGAATACTTGTACGCCGACGAAGGTTGTCCGAGGAAGAAGTGGCGTCCCCTTTCGTTGACACGGAAGACGAAGAAGAGCGGAGCGGCGTTCTTCGTCGGGACTTGAGCGTTCTTCGTCAAGTTGAGCGTTCTTCGTGATCTTCGTCAGAGATGAAGAAGAAGAAGAAAAAGCTCTCCACCTCTCAAGAAGACAAACAATTAACCAAAATAAAATAAGACAATCATCTTATTTTATTAACACACTAGAATTTCAAATGTTTGAAATTCAAAAGGATTAACTCCCTTAATTAAATAAGTAACTCAAGTCATTTATTGAGGCGTTAAGGGAGTTGAGAGAATATGAAAGGTTTAGGGGTTCGTGTGGGCCCCACCACACTTAATCCTCCCAAGGGAGGTTAAGTGGGTGTGGGTCCCACTTCCAACCCCCTTTGGTAGGTTTTATCAAGTTATAATAAAATTTGTTCTTCACAAATTTTATTTAACTCAAACTAAAAACCCCAAAACTAACTTTCAACCCGCAACAAACGCAACTTCCGAAAAGGTCTCTTTAAGCGAATATCGGTGCTGCGAGTTCATCGGTGCCCTCGGATTTCAATTCCGAGCACCGGATCAAAAGTTAGGAATTCCCGCTCGTTCGTTCACTGAACGTACCCGAGCCAAACTTCGGAAATTGATTCCGGGCACTCTGGGCCTCGGAATCAGGTGCCGTCTGAAACCGCGCTCTTGTAAAATTCTAAAGAAAATTAAGAAAAAAATTTCCTTGAATTTTACGGGTCTTTACACCTTAGGTATAAAATATGATCCTATTTGATCCACTTGGATTAGATTAGTACATTTATTATTATTTTATTTAAAGAAGAGTTAAAAGTGTAAAATTCAAAGTTTAATAACTAAACTATTTTTAATATAGGGTTATGCATAATATAAATTCAACTAGAAATATTCATTATAAAGATAAAAAGATTTAATACATAATGGTATTTTATTTATAATTTTTAGACATTAAATAATTAAATTTATTTATGACACAATGATGATGCAGTAATTACCTTATTAATGAAAGATTAAAATAATTGATGTTATAAATATTAAAATAAATGTAAATTTTAACTTTTGATGTCATCTGAAAATTTTATAGGTTAATATGACATGTTATTATTTATTAAATGTATTTTTTTTGAAGAAATAAGATTTTTATGACTTTTATAAAAACCAAATACCAAATAGTGTCAAAATTGACATAAATGAGTTTTTAAAACAAATACTATTTTATTAGATTATATAATAGTCCTAAAAATCTAAGGTTCAGACAAAGGACTTTTATAATAATATATATGTCATTAGTGAACCACTTGATATTCTCTTGTCATTTTATAGTATGTTTATTAACCATGTAATATAAAAATACGAGAAGACATGTTAAATGTTAAACTATTTAACTAAGAGTTAAATATAAAAGATAAAGTTAATATGGTGACCTAAACTTGTCTAAAACCTATTGGTTGAGAATATTTCAACCCATCATTACCTTAGACTCGAAATAAATTCATTTTTAGCCATTATAAACCAAAAATAATTTTATAATAAAATAATATTTCAAGCTTTTCCTAAAGTGACCCTCACCTCTCTGATAAAAGAGTACTTCCCCTTCTCTCAAATTAACACATCCAAATCCATTTGTATCGGCCAAAACATGATCAAATATCCTTCCAACTACCCTAAATTCAACCTAGAGGCCTTAATTTGATCAAAAATCCAACCTAAGGATCCCTTTTGATCAAATCAAAAGGAAGCACCCGAAGAAGAGGTAATAATTTCATCACCTCTTTCAAAGTTCTTTTCTTCTTCCACTTCCTCTTTATTTGTTGTTTCCATACCAAAATAATAAATCCAGTACCTTATACATACTGTGATTTTATTATAAATATTATACAACAATACTCATTATTCTATCCATCCTATGAATGATAAAGTCACCATACGTGCGTACGAACGGCTTACCGTCTCCACGTCGTGGTGTAGTTTGTTATTCAAGAATTCATTATTTGTATGGGTGTAATAATGATGTATAATTGATGTAAATAATAAATATAACATGTTAATTATTATTTATATGTAATATTCCATCAAATTACACATGATTTCACCATCAATATAATGATATTGTCGCTCGTGCGTACGTACGGATTATCGTCTCCACAAACGCGATGAGATTCATTCCCCATCGTAACCATTCAAGAATAATTTTAATTTTATAATTTAAAATAATTTTTAAGAACTTAATATCATTATAAATATGATTCAAATACATCCTATCCATAACAAACATGACTTACGTAACAAAACATATAGAGGAAAACAAATCAGTTAACACCTGAAATAATGATACTACTGGAATATTATTAACAAAAAAATATTAGAAGATCATATATGATATCATATTTATGTGTTTGGTTCTTTTATAATTTAACAAAAATGATTTAACTATTATAAAGGATGTTAACACACCCTCAATTAAGGAAAAGTACAAGGTAATGAGTTTTCATCTCACTTCTTATTCCCGGAATATTCATGCTATTTTTCCACTATTTAATTTTTTGTGGTGTATGTACTGAACATGATTGTATTTTTTGTGTAATATACTTTAATTTATGGGTATTTACATATTAATTGTATGATCCTTCTTTCATGGGGTGTTTATTTCATAAGTTACTAAATCGGTAAGGGAATTTTTAATTTCGATTTCTACTCATTGGGTTATACGCAAACATCATTGATTATTTTACTCCAAGATTATGTGTGCAATCACTATTTATTTATTTATGTAGTAATTTATACTCCACTTTGTGTGGATATATTTTTTATACACATAATCACTCCATTGATAAATTCACAAGTCATCGATGTGAACTCGATAAGAGTAATCTTAACTCAATTTTCATTCATTGAGTTAAACATCCAAGTCATTAGTGTTGTTTTTACAAGAATATATGTGAATGTCTTATGATTTATTTAAACTAAATATCAGATCATATTGAGTGTATTTATATATTTCACACATAATTATTTCATTGATTTATCCTTAATCTATGGATACAGTCTTTATAAGTGATTTCATCTCAATTTACATTCCATTGAGACTTCTTTGTTGTTATGCGCTAATTCACTTTTATATGGTGTATATACTATCCTTTGACATATTATATCATGAATCCATTTATTATCATGATATTATAAAGTTTTGATTAATTTTATTCCTCAATTATTTGTATTCAAGCATCATTCATTTGGTTAAGAACTCTTTAACTAAGACATCGTTTTAAAGATTTATTCTTTTCAATCTTTCTCATTAATGTCCATGTTTTAAAAATAGTTTTAAGGATTTATTTATATGGACATGAATTTTTTAAAATTAATATTCCTTTCAAAAATTTCAAAGTTGTATGAGACACTTTGATTCAAAAATATTTTTTTAAACGACTTATTTGATAAATAGTGTGACTTTTAAATGTTTTCAAGAAAAGAAGATATTTCTCTCAAATAGTTTTATTGATTATTTTCATCTATGTCAATATCCTTCATTGTATTTTATTATTTATTGAGGTTGATTTATTGTAATATAATCTTCCATATTGTATTGAATGAGTTGTATTTGACTGTGGATGTGCTATTTTTATACCATTCATGGTTTGTGGTTAAAGTGTTGACATTTCATATGCTAGTTTCAATACAAATGTTTAGATTATGTTTCACCATTTTCATATGAGTAATGAATTAGACTTAGTAAGTGACGTGTGGGGCCCGCTATATCCCCTCGATGCATCAGTAGGTCTCATGAGACAAACTAGTGTCTTGGCACAAGGCTTTGACAAAATCTTATTTATAGTCTTGGCACGAGGCCTTGACTATGTGGTTATGATGTCTGGAATTATGCATTCCATCATTATGAAATTAGCTATTGATATTGCATGTGATTATTCAACTAGTAGAATATCCATGTGAATAAGTAAATAGAATTATTTTATTTATCTTTTCCATATTATGATAAAGTTTAAGTTTAAAAAGCTTGTGTTTTAGTCTTATACAATGCCTTAAATGTTTATGCTTATTTATGATAGTTTCTACTATATTGTTATCCTTACTGAGAATATGAACTCACCCCTTTCTTATGTTTTATTTTTTCCAAGATGCGAATAAGTATATTATGATTAACCTGAGAGAATAGGCTAAGGGATATGAGTGTGTTCAAAGGGGACACACCGTTGTTGTTTTTTCATTTCATAATGTAATGTAAAACTTATGTATGTATCTAGTACTTCCAAGGATACTAAACTAATCGGTCTTTCGATACTTGATCTCTTGTGATCATGCCAATGTTATGTAATAATTCACTGACTCGGGGTAACTAGGTTCGGGGCGTTACAACATAGGTAGTAGGAATAACCTCTAGGTAAAATGCGATCCAACATCAACAACACAACACATGGCTCCACAGGGAAGAATGGTGTGAGGAGAACTAAGAGAAAATGGGAGCGCACAAGGAAGAGAGGATCTCAGATTTAGAAATCCTAGATCCTATATCAAAGGAAGGAACATATTTTAAAGTCCATTAAAGGCAGATCTTAACTAAGACCATGCAGTTTGAAAGTCAAATGAAACTTCAAGTTTTTAGAAGATAAATACGATTCAAAACAACTGCAAAAACTATTAAATATGCACTACTGGAAATTTAGGCTATAGCCACGGTTTCAAACCATGTATATAAGTCCCAAAACCATGGCTGGTAATGGCGTGGATATAGGGAAAGACCTATAGCCACGGTTGGAAACTGTAGCTATAAGGTATAGCCACGGTTTGGAACCGTGGCAGAACATGAAGCCGCACAAAGCCTATAGCCACGGTTTAAAACCGTGGCTTTAAGTCTGCAACCACGGTTTAAAAACGTGGGTATAGGGATTGATATTTCTTAACAAAAAACCCACAGCCCCCCCCCCCCCCCTGAACAGCCCCCCTAGACAGCCCTTGCACCCCCATGGACAGCCCCCATGCCCCCCTGGACAGCCCCCTTGCACCCCCCTCATACAGACCCCCAACACACCCCCACCCCACCTTACACACCCTCCCTGGACATCCCCCTTGCACCCCCCCCAACTCCTGCAGTAGCCCACAACCCCACCCCCTCCCTACAGCCCCCCCGGGAGATGAGTGGAGAAGACTCTTGAGAAGCTGCCAGACTTATTTATTCCATGAAAATCTGGAATTTCTGGAAAGTACTTGAAAAAATCATTGATGAGGTATGCATTTCTCTAATCCCTGTTAATGATCGAATAAAGTCTGATATTAAGGGGGAGAAATTGAATTAATCAATGATAAGAAGTTGAGAAAATTTGAGATCTCAAGGCTGATTTCTAAAACCTGCTACATTTACTTGAATGTTTTCAACATGTGTATTGAGATGAGTGTAAGATCTCAGGTTGTAAATGAGGAAGACAAGTTGTTTCATGACAATATGCAAATGATAAATGTCTTGCAAGTTAGTTGGAGTACCCAAGCATATTGATGAGACAATTAGGAGCTAGACAAATTAGAAGGGATTTGGAAGTTCCCAAGCTTGTTGAGAAGGAATATGAAGTTCTCAAGCAAAGGTGTTAGTATGTGAATCTTAAATCCCCCCATGCACCCATCCCCCTGCAGCCCCCCTGTTGCAGAATCACCGGGAGACACAATGACAGAAACAAGAAAAAAGAAAGAAAGAAAGCAAAGGACACAACAATTTACGTGGTTAGGGAATAATCCCTACGTCCACGGGAGAGGCAAAAATATTTCACTATTCGGGAGCACAAATTACAGAGGGTTTTTTTCAGTAGTAAACCCTAGCCCGAAAAAAGGGCTACATATGAAGAAGACGATCCACTGTTTCGAATAATAAGTCTGTGTTGCAACAGTGATCGGTGGCTACCTTTGTCAAAAGCTCTACAGTGCATGCTAGCTAGAAGTCAAAAGCGCTACAGTGAAGTTGACTTTGAAGTCTGCACTGCTACAGTGTCTGTCGGTGTCAGTCGGTCAGCTCTACTACAGAGCTCGACCCGCGACAGTTGCGGGCCACAGGAATTCGACCCAAACAGATTAGGAAACACCAATACAACACCCCCTTCCCACCTTGGACCGACCCCACTCACCCCCTTGGACAGACCCCCCCTCCTGGACACCCCCCTCCTGGAAACCCCCTGGACAGACCCCCCCAGGACAATCCAACCCGGACAGCAGCCCCCCTGCTGGACACCCCCCTAGACAGACCCCCCCTCTTGGACCCCCCCTCCCTCCTGTATAAAACCCCCATGGACAACCCCACTTGGACAACATCCCCCACTGGACCCCCCCCCCCCCTCGTGGACACCCCCTCCCTCCTAGACAACCCCACCCGGACAACAGCCCCCCCCCCCCCCGGAACAGCAGCCCCCCTCCACCCCCTGAACAGACCCCCCCTCTTGGAAACCCACCTAGACAGACCCCCCCCCCAGGACAAACCCACCCGGAAAACACCCCTGATGGACACCCCCTCCCTCCTGGAAACCCCCCTCCCTCCTAGAAACCCCCTTGGACCACCCCACTCGAACAGCAGCCCCCCCCCCTCCTGGAAACCCTATACTGTTGTCCTGCATTTGGGTCCATTGTGGGTTTTTGGTGCTGGATTTATCTGTTAGAAATGGATAGGAATGTAGAGTGGATTTTTTGGCTGGTTCTCAACTTGTGTGGGTCATGCAGGCGATGTTCTTATGGGGGTTCTTGTTGCTATTATGGTGTTGGGTGGGTGTGTGATGTTTATAGTGCAAGGATCCTGTGCAGAGGATGCCTGATTTTAGTGTGTGGGGATGATTCTAGAGGGGCTTCTAGTGTGGTGCGGATAGAGTCACATGTTATTATTCTAGGTGTAGTTGTAGAGGATAGGGTTCATGGTGTGGGTGATTCAAGCGGGGATTTCTAATTTTTGGTTGATTGGTTTCGTTTTGGGTTGTGGTTTTCCTACTACTTGGCTACATGTAGGGGATGCCAATGAAGGAAAATTACACAAACTCACCAATCTATAATGTAGAAGGGAGTATGGGTCTTTGATCTCTGGGATGAGTACTAAGGATGTAGCATAAGCCACCCACATTAATCCACCTCCTCGAAAGAAGTCTTGAATTGCAGTGATACTATCTCATTTAACCACTTTCCAAGAGACCTTGTAGAATGAGCCTAGGAAGCTGTCAGGGCTCAGACTGCTCTCTGGGTTGAGCCTCATCATGGTGTTATAAACCTATTCATCTCCTGGGATCCCTACCATTTCTTCATTTTCATGGACCGAGACAAGGGTTGTAACCTCTCCTTAGAACTCCACAAGCCCTTCCAGATGGCCATTAGGCATGGTCGTTCTTGGACTGACCACGATGTCATTGAAGAACTTGTGCTCCATCTTCCCAAACACATCACCATCGTCAGTATATGTTCTGTCTTCTAGGGAAATATTTGGTTTTATAGGCCATCTTTTCTCCTTGATGCAAGTATGGAAATAAGAAGTGTTTTTGTTACCTTCGTGAAGCTATTTGATCTTTGATCTCTCCCTTTTCCTGTGTTCTTGGGCGAGTACCAAGTCAGCCAAATAATTATTCTTATCATAGAGATCGGAAAAAACAGTGTGTTCCCAGTCCACCTCCAAGCTAGATTCCAGGTCCTCCACCTCCCTTTTGAGCTCATCCATATTCTGGTCACTATGAGGAAGGTCCCTAGTCCACAATTGCAACCCATGTTTCAGCTTCCTCATCTGGTTATGAATGGCCACCCAAGTGTGGTCCTGGGTCGGTTCCCCCACATCACCCTAACCAACTGCTGGTATCCCAGTTCACCACTCCATTGACTCATAAACCAGAATCTTTTATGAGTGGCCTGTATTGGAGACAAAGAAAGCAGTAACGGGGAATGGTCAGAAATTCCGTGGAGTATGTGTCTGACCTTGTCATTTGGAAACATTGATAGGGTGTGGATATTAGAGAGACAATGGTCCATATGACTCCAACAACTTCTGATCCCACGTTGGTTACTGCACCATGTGAATCGGTCGCCCGAATATCCCATGTCCAGTAAGACTTTTCCAACCATGAAATTGGCAAAGTCCAAGCTATCCATTCAAGGGAAATCCACTCTCCCCTTCTTCTTTGCTGGTTTTGTAACCACGCTGAAGTCGACCCCTATGATCCATGGAAGGTCCCTTGGGTCGAACACACCGATCTCTTGCCACAGGACCTCCTACCCCTACGTATCACAACCATAGAAAAAGGACACCAAAATAGTTCTTGTTCCTTGAGTAACTCTTGTCGTGATGTATTGATACCCTGCCTAGACAAGGACAACCAAATTATCCCTGCCCTAGAAAACCCATATGTCTTTGTTGATGGGGTCGGCATGCATCCTTGTTATTCGGGTGAACTCGTAAATTTTTTCCGGATTCTGTTTGTGTTCATGGATGGAAATAATATGAGCATTTCACTTCCTTGATTCCGAGGCGACGATGTCTGTTTTAACCCATGCACTAATGCCACAGGCATTCCATATGAGGATTAGTATCATTGTGAAAAGGTGAGCCCGACTTTGGCCCATGCTTCTTAGTCTTTTTGAAACAGGAGGAACTCTCCTTAATCTGATTTTACTTCAGCTTCAGTCTTGTACACATCCCCATGCTCTACTTATATGACTTCAGAGTTAACTAATGCGAACAGGAAGAGGATTTGAGGGGCTTCTCCCTAACTATTCTTGGTGGGGATCGATATTTAGGCCCTGACTTTCTGGCGAGTTGGTCCACTAGAGGTCCTTACTTTACACCCTTGGAAATACTGGCCACCTCATTTGACCAAACCTCTTTTAGAGCTGGGGATACATAAACCTCTTCGGATCTTCCGATTAGGTCCTAAAATCCAACTCATGGGCCAGGGGGTGGCTCTGTTAAGGAGATAACGAGAGAGGGGGCCTTGGGGACCCAACGAAGGATCGTAAGAACCTCTCTAGTGAACCATCCGAGATCCACTGAGAGGGGCCACCGAGACAGGTTACGGAATTAGGGAGCCCTGGAAAAGGGGCTCGCTTGCTGAGGGGAACAATATCCAGGCTGGGGAGTTCCACCCCGGCCCATCTAGGGGATGGCGCCCCACATAGGGCTGGGGGATCCAAACCTGATCCTGCAGAAGATGTCGGCCGGCCTGGGGGAAAAAGAACCCGACCAGATCATACAGGAGACGAGGGTTTAGCTCGAGGCGCCGCCTGGTCTGGTACAGTTTGAGGCCCCTCAAGTTGGGGAGGGGGAGTATCGCATCCCAGGGCTCCTCGAGAAACTTTCTGGTGAGAATAAACGCGCCGTTTACGGATTTTTTTCAAGGCATGACCCTGGAATTGATAGGCCGAACTGTACCTAGGAAACACTGGGTAGTCTACGTCCGGATCCTAGTCAAAAAAATCCATCACCTTTGGGGATATATTCTCCGGAATGGGAAGCCATAAATCTAAATTTATACAGATCTGTGCCACTGATGTTTCCTCTCCCTTGCAGGTGCGGTCATCCGCACAGAGAAAGCCACCCAGGGAATCACCGACTGCCTTTAGGAAGGCACCGTTCTGGAAGGGGAGTAGAAGGCCCGGGATGCTGATCTAGACCACGACATGCAGACTCTCTTTCTACTTGTGTTCCTCCATGGACCACCGGGCCAAGCTGAAGCACCAACAACCCCAGATATGAGGGGTTCTACACCAAGGGCGGACGAAGTCCGCTTTCGACACAAAAACTAGGTAAAAAGAGTTTCTATAAATGGTGGAAAGAGTTTCTAGGAGACCCCCTGCCCCCTGGCCCCATCCAACCTACCCCCTTGCCCCCCTTCCCCCCTTCCCCCCTCCAACCATGCCCCAACCTGGCTTATGAAGTTCAGGGCTCCATTCATTTGGCCATCCCAGTTTCTCCTTCTTTGAATAATCTGGAAAAATAGACTTCCTAACTCTGAAAATTTGAAGTGAGTTGGATTTCAGATAACCTCCAGGTGTGCCTTATGTAGGGCTGCATAAGACACCACACAACATGTGTTTATGGAGTGCGGCCAGGCCCAAAAACTCTGGAGTTATATGGGAATGCTGTTTGGGCTTGCGGTGGACTCTGGCATTCTACTTACGGATTTGATGCCCGGTCTGCTGCATATGCGCTATAGTGAGCAGTTGGGAAACCTCCTCACTATTGCTATTGTGGCGGTCATTGTGTCCTTATGGTATTCGAGGATCATGTCTCTATTTGATGGTGTGCATGGTATCACACCACAAATCTATCGAATTTTCCTAGCGTTACCCTGAACTTTTTTTTTTAGATTCAAAATCAATTTCATGGTATCACACCACAAATCTATAAAATTTCTCTAGAGTTACCCTAAAAACACATTTTACTAGATTCATGTTTAGGTTGTGTTACCGCAACTTGTTAAATATTGTTTAAAGATCTTTGAAATAATCACATCTCTATTGAGATTTAATAACCATGTCATTAACAAAATCATTCATCTATTCTTTCTAAGAAGGTATTAATGATATAATGTGTGTAGTGTTGGTATGTAGTGTCATCATTATTTAATCCAAAGGGCATGACCTAAATGGTGCGGGCTGGATTGCAGGTGGCTGGGGGATGGTGAGGGCTCGAATGTAGGTGGAAGGGGGCTGGAATGCTGGTGGAAGGGGGCTGGTTGCAGGTGTTGGGGGGATGGTGTGAGTTGATTCGAAGGTGGAAGGGGGGATGTTGCGGGCTGGAATGCTGGTGGCAGCGGGCTGAAATGAAGGTGGAAGGGGGCTGGTGTGGGCTGGATGTGGCTGGAGTAGGGCCAAATCACGGCATTACCGCGACGTGACCGCGGTGTGTTGGCCCGGTCTAGCGACATCCGCGGGGCAGCATCTTCTGGCCATGAGTGAAGGGAACGAGAGGAGGTGGGGAAACATTCCATTCGTCACCCCATCGTCAAAAATTGTGATTAGTCAGTCTCAACATTGATCACAAGACTCATGGAATACTATCACTGCGAACCAACGTAGGGTGTCATTCTGGAGCAGGGCGTGACCGCGGCGTGACCGCAACGTGTTGTCCCGGACCTCTCTGGTCCATTGCTTTATGAAAATATAGTGTTTGGAGTGTTCTGGAAGGTCATAGTGACCCATTTCAAGAGTTTTCTAGTTTTATAGTTTTTCTAATGGTAGGTGGTGATAGTAGGTCAAAATGGCGACTCACAACGGTGACTCCGATGGTGACTCACGATGGTGAGTCAAGACCGGTGAGTTGGGTCCGGTGAGTTAGAACGGTGACTTGCACTGGTGACTCGCAATGGCGAGTCACTGATGGTAGGTCACTATGGTGGGTCACGACGGTAGGTCGCCAGCGGTGAGTTGTCCGACAGTAACTCGCCCAATAATGAGTCATACGACGGTGACTCATTTAACAGTGACTCTTCCAATGGTGAGTCTCCCAATAGTAACTTATACACTGGTAGCTCATCTAATAGTGAGTCACCCAATAGTGACTCATCCACCGGTATCTCGTCCAATGGAAAGTCACCCAACGATGACTCATTCACTGGTAGCTCGTCCAACGGTGAGTCTCTCAGTGGTGACTCATCCACTGGTAGCTCTTCCAACAATGAGTTGCACCGGTGACTCGCACCAGTGACTCCTAGTGGTGACTCACCTAACTGTGAGTCATTTCCAACAATTTTTCAAAATTCCAGTTTCCTCCAGTTTTACCAGTTTCACCCCTTTGATGTTTCCTTTGACGCTAAATGAGTTTAATACCATATTTAATGGTTTTTGGAGCCATTTTGAATCGTATCTATCTTCTAAAAACATGAATCTCACTTTGACTACCAAACTGTGTGGTCTTAGTCAATATACACCTTTAATGGCCTTTAAAACCCGTTCCTTCCATTGATATATGATATGAGATTTCTAAATCTGAGATCCTCACTTCCTTGTGCGCTCCCATTTTCTCTTGGTGTGCCCCGGACCTTTCTTCCCCGAGGAGTCATGTGTTGTGCTGTAGAAGTTGGATCACATTTTCCCTGGAGGTTCTCCCTGCTACCTGTACACCCCCTGTTTGGTGCAATAAGGAAGTGATAATCACGTGTTATTCCAATTAGGGATTCCTTTATCTCCCTTTTAATTTGTGTATCATGCGGGGTGGTTGTACGATGATTTCCTTTGTGAATATTTTATAATTATAAATAAATAAAGGTAATTGAATCATTTTAAGATCAATATACAGGGGATGGGAAAAAGTGATGCATTATTTTTTTATTAATTATTGTTGATATTGTGTTTTGTATGGGCTAATCACCCACTGAAAATCAAGTTTGTTGGTTGTCTTTGTGTGCGCACATGTGATGGATAGTGAATGCTTGTTGTTGGTCTTCTGTTGAATGACTGTATATATATGAAATTTATTAACCATGTACACTCAGCTAATAAATAGATTCCCTAGGATCAAACCGTTTCTATCAAAACCCAAGAAGTTAATAAGTGGAATTAAAGAACAGACAACTTATCAAATTTGAATACATATTTTTTAGTTTGTGTGGTGGTATAGTTGTGAGCATCATCATGTGTTGTGGGGTGGTACAGGTGGTATAATGGAATCTTATATTGAGAGATAGGTTGATTGTGGAATGGATGGGAAATTTTGTGTAGTGGGTTTTCTGAGTATGGTTTTGGTGAAAGTTGTCACTGGGTGTGGCTATAAGTTGGGGGTTTGTTCTGTTGAGAGGATGGATTAGGTGAAATGAATTTGAAGAATGGTGGTGGTTAGTATGGGTAATGAACCAGAAGTTTCTACATGAGTAGAATGCCCAAATCATCACTCAGTGTCTCGGGATCGGTTTTGTTATGACATTAATGGGTGTTAAATGGAGCAGTAATATAAAGTGGGTTTATTTACCATGGTTTTTCTTCCCCTATGAAACTTTAGTTATGTTTCATATTGGGGCTTTTGTTTAGTGGTTTCTCGAGTAGGGAAGGAATGAATAAATTATTTGTTAATTATAACAACCCTACTCTTTATTTCATATTTAAACATGACTCATTACATAAATTTCACTTAATACAACTCATAGGATCCATAGGTATAGTTTATTTGGGGATTAGGAACATTACATAACAACTTAAAACATAAAATATGATATCTTTATTGGAAACTTCTTTTACATTACCACAACATTCCTTTGTACTTAACACTTTATGGAATAACTGGATGACATACATAAGAAAAGGGTGATCTATAATGCCCGATAAGGTAATAAACATGTCATAACATGATGAAGACAATACATGTTAGTCAATAGGTATATCAATAGATCACAAAAGAAACATGAACCTGAAGTCATGACATAGCTTGATAATCATAACATGGAAATGTGAGAACAACATAAAACATGATATTAGCATGAGTCAAGGCTCATTTCACATGGATTAGCATGAGTAAATCCTCATTGCACATGCATTAGCATGAGTAAACCCTCATTGCACATGAATTAGCATGAGTAAACTCTTATTTCACATTAATTAGCATGTTTAAACCCTAATTGAACATGAATTATCATTATTAAACCATAATTTCACAAGACATATCATAATACTAAACATTACATGATTCATTGGAGTGCTATTAGGGTGCACCCTTCATAAAGATTTCATTTCATGCATAAGTGTGCTGCATAGATCATATAACATAGAATCATTAAACATCACAAGTTTTTCCACGATTGATGAATGTGGAATACATAAATTTAAGTCTCCAATCAATAACTATATGAGCATAAATTTGAATACCCTTGGTAGATAAATGGGTTTGGTATTCACTACATGATGGAAAATTATAGTGCAATTTTAGCAGCATGACAACGTCAAATAGAAATTCATAAAATGGGTTGACGAGAGAAAAGGGGGTATCTCATAATTTATACATTAAATGGATTGTAAGAGGATAATGGAACATTATACCCCAACACATGAAATTTAATTTAAGATGAATAATATAAAAGAAGTTATTGAATGGGAAAGAGGAGAGAGAAACCCCTTACGGAATTTCAACATGGTAATATGTGTATATAATGGATCACAGATGGATTAATGAGAGTGGAAAGGAAGATATAATTATTTATAAATAAAATTTATAGCAAGGTTATTATGTATTAACATATCCTAACATATTCAAATTGAAATTAAAAGAAATATCATAAAAGGAGTTCTTGATAAAAAGGATAGTAGAAGATCCCTTACCTGGATGTGTGACTCTAAAGGCTTGGTAGAGCCTTCTTGGGAGATTGGGGTGCCTTGGGAGGACTATAAAGAGTAATGGGTAGATGGTTTTTGATATTAAAAGAGTTTTAGTGAAGATAAATGGGATCTTGGGTGGGTTTATATAGGAAAGAAGGGGGATTTCTTTACAATTTTGGTTTTGGACACCTCATAATAAAATATTCAAAACCACAAACCATCCCATGATTTTTGACAATTGTTTCTACCAAAGGGGAGTGTAAAAAATTATTTTATGTGCCCAAGGTATGAACATATTAAAATATTACCTTTGCTTATGTGGAGGTGAGTCACACTCTCAAGGATTTTTTTTTTAAAAATCATAAAATATATTACATATTTTGGAGGATTCACTAAGGCTTTTATAAAATAAATAAAATAAACTTAAAATTAAATTATTTTAAAGGTAAATATTATATTTGTTTGAAGATACATTTTATACTATTTATTACACCATTATTGGGACATTATGATGTCATAAAACACACCGTATATTTATACGATATTTAATTTTTACCCAAAAATTCGATTGTCACAGAAAATTATGAAACATTCACTATTTGATAATTTTGAAATACTGACTCCAAAAATAATATTAATTTTATCTAAATAATTTTATAAATATTTGAATTTTCACTTTTAAAATAAAACCCGACATTTATTGAAAATTGATGGGTTTTGATAAAAAAAGTTTTGAAACCTTAATAAATATTACATTTGACTTCATAAAAACTATATGATCATTTATATTTAATAAAAGTAATTTAATATATTTTTAAAATAGATATTAATTCATAAAAAATACATTAATTCATCAAAATATATTTCTTAATTGAATTTGAATATTAACCAAAAATACTATTTGTGCTTTAAAAAGCATTTATAAAGTAACAATAATAGGAAAAATATATTCATTATTCTATACAAAAATAATTTACATATCCCTAAATCTAGGGTCTTGTTACATATTCCTTTATTACTCCATCATACACCCTAATAGTAAGGTGTGAAATGGTGGGGCTTTCATGGAGTCGTTCTGTAAACATGGTTTGGGCCGTGATCTCGATGAGCTTGAAATTCTCCCGTAAACAGTTCGATCATGCTTAAGTTATTGGATCTTGGCTTGGTCTTGGTCTAGGGAAAAAACATAAATGTTATCTCCCTAATAATCTATGATAAATGGGATTCATAGGGAAAAATCCTACTGGTTGAGGTCATCACTTCCTTTGCTTATGTTAAAAGTATTTGTTAAAACCCTATATTTATACTAGTCATGTAATTACTATTCAACAGATATATTATCAACAGGTAATGATACTTAACGGTCATTTAAATCCAATTGGATATATAATAAGTGCACATGTCTTCTATAACTATAAGACATTTAATTAAAATAAAGGTAATTTTATTCATAAATGTTTAGGTCGTTACAACCTTCTCCCCTTAAGAAATTTCACCCTCAAAATTTTCTTTTCCCACACTAAAATAGATGGGGGTAAATCTAATTCATCACCTCCTATGGTTCCCAATTTTTTTTATTCAAAATTGTGGTTTCTCCACAACACCATGATGAGGGGAATTGTTTTATTTCGTGGAACATTTTCTCTATGATCTAATATCTTCATTGAATGCTCCTCATAGGAAAGTTCATTCTCCAATGGTAACACATTTGGATTGTGCACATGTGATGGGTCTGGGATGTACTTCCTTAAGAGGGATACATGGAATTCATCACTCACTGGAGATATATTTGATGGTAGTGCTAGTTGATAGGCCACTGCTCTGATGCGATCAAGGATCTCAAAAGGGCCGATGTACCTTGGACTAAGCTTTACCTTCTTCTTAAATCTCATTACTCTCTTACATAAAGATATGTTGAGTAATACCATACATCTAACATCAAACTATAGGACATGTCGACGATTGTTAGAATAACTCTTTTTTCAACTCTGAGTAGCTTTGACATGTTGTTGAATGGTCTTAACCTTATCCACCATTTCATCGACCATTTCAGGACCTATAAGTTTTTGTTCCCCAACTTCATCCCAACATGTCGGTGTTCTGCACCTCTTCCCATAAAGGGATTCATAAGGGGACATTTGGATGATTGAATGGAAACTGTTGTTTTAAGAGAATTCCACCAAAGGAATATATTGGTCTCATATTCCTTTGAATTCCCTTGATAAAGCTCTCAACATGTCCTAAAGTGTTTGGATAGTGAACTTAGATTGACCATGAGTTTGAGGGTGTTAAGTCGTACTAAAGTTCAGATCTGTGTTTAGATCTTGAAAGAGACTTTTCCTAAACTTATAGGTGAATCTCATATCTCAAACAAACACAATCGATAGTGGTAATCCATCCATCCTTACCACTTCTCTGATGTATATATGTGTCAGTTGATTCACTGAGAAATCTTCACAAATCTCAATGAAGTGTGTGGTCTTTGTAAGACGATCAACAACAACCCAGATATAATTGTTTCCTTTGGATGTATTCGGAATTCTGGTGACAAAGTCCAGGGTAATGTCTTCCCATTTGCATGTTAGTATGGCTAATGGTTGCATCATCGCCTTAGATGTTTTCCCCTCAGCCTTCACTTACTGACATACCATACACTTTGATGTATATTTAGTGATCTTCTTATTCATGTTATCCCACTAATAGTGATCCCAGAGATCTCGATACGTATTTGTGTTTCTTAGGTGAATGGATATAAATTAGAACTATGTGCGCCATCCAACATTTCTTTCTTTAACTTAGGATTTTATAGAACACATAGTCTCAACCCAAATCTCACAATTCCTTCTTCATTAACACTGAACTCCGAGGATTTCCCTTTTCTGGTAGTTTTCAATTTTTTTTGAATTCCATAATCATCTTCTTGATCATCCTTTAACCTTTCTAAAATATATGGTTGAGCAATAATTTTTGAAAGGATTAATTATGTTACATTATTTATGATTCCCACATCCATCTTCATCGAATCTAAGAAGATTGTATCCTTTTCAATTCTCATCAATGATCGAATTGTTGTGTCCTTTCTACTTAGATCATATGACACCTTGTTCGATTTCCCAAGATGGTAGTGGATTGAGTAGTCATAATATTTGATGATCTCTAACCATATTCATATCTTTCTATGTGAATATATATTTGAGACTTTTTTGATCTATATATATTTCAAACTTCTCCCTAAAGAGATAATTCCACCATATTTTCAACACAAAATTCATATCTTCCATCTCCATATCATGCGCGAGATAGTTTTTCTCATGAATTTTCAACTTCCTTGAGGCATTGGAAATGACTTTTTCATTTTTCATCAACACACATCCCAATCCCTTCTTTGAAGCATCGTTGAAGATTACAAAAAACTACCCACTTGTGGGTAGTGTGAGCTTAGGGGTAGTGCTAAGCCTCTTTTTCAACTCCATAAATTTTTCTTCACATTCATCCTTCTAATAAAACTTAACTCCCTTCTGAGTTATCATGGCAAGAGGGTTTGAAAATTATGATAAATTTCTCACAAATCAGCGATAATATCCAGCTAACTCAATGAAGCTACAGATATCCATCACAAATGTTGGCCTTGGCCATCCCTCAATTACCTTTGTCTTGAAAGGATTCATAGATATCTCATTGCTTGTGATGATATACCCCAAGAATGAGACTTCAACTAGAGCTCACACTTGTTGTACTTCACATAGAGCTTCTCCCTTCACAAGGTCTTTAGAATAGTGCTTATATGCTCCTCATGCTCCTCCTTGGTTTTAAAGTATATTATAATATCATCTATAAAGACTACCAAAAATTGTTTCGAGGTAATATATAAAGACTCTAATCATTAAGTCCATAAATATTTTTGGAGTATTAGTGAGTTTTAATGGCATCACTATGAACTCATAATGCTTGTACCTTGTATGAAAATTAGTCTTGGGGATATCCTCCTTCTTCATGATTGATAATATCTCGACCGCAGATCCACCTTAGAGAAGTATTATGCTCTACATAGCTGATCTAACAAGTCATAAATTCATGGAAAATGATACTTGTTCTTTATCATGATTATTTTATCTCATGATAATCAATACAAATGTGTATTGACCCATCCTTCTTCTTGATGAAGAGGACTAGTGCGCCCCATGGTGAAACACTTGGACATATAAACCCTCTATCTAGATTATCCTCTAGTTGTTTCTTTAGATCCTAAAGTTACACAACAACCATTATATATGGAGTATTGGATATTGTAAACACCCCAAGTAAAATATCGATCGAGAATTCAACATTTCTGCTAGGAGGAAGATCAGGCAATTCCTTAGAAAACACATCAACAATCTCCCTCACAATAGGAATGTCTTCGTGGATGGTTTATTACTTAGACTCAATCATATGAGCAATATAAGTGTGCTCATAGGGTAGTAATATACATTATTGGGATGATGTTTCTCAGAAAGATTCATTCACCTCCTTATATTTGTATAGAATCGGGGTTTGATTCCCCATATGGAGAGTAATTTCCCTCTCGCGGAAATTTATGTTGGCTCTATATAGGAAAAGTTAATCCATGCCTAGAATTGCATCAAATTCTACCAAGGAAAGTATGACAAGGCTCACTGGGAAGTTCAATCCATAAATTGTGATAGGGGATGAGTTATATTCATGGGATTCAATAATTTTCCCATTTTCCGTTTTCACCGACATCTCTACTTCCATTCTTTGTGGTGGTGTTTGGATTCTTCTACTAAACTTGTGGGATATAAAAGAATGCATAGAACTTTGTACGATACCCATACCTTTCACTTTTTGATTTTGGTTCTACTTTATCCAATATAGACTTTGGGATGAGTATTTTTAAAACTATTAAACACACAAAGGGGAATCCTGAGACATTAAACGAATTGCTTATAAATCACATTTATATCCTTAACTTATGAGTTTTTAGGCTTTAGTCTATGATATCTATGATCTATCTCCCAACGTATATTATTATGGGCTTCTTTTTATTTGTTCCCTTAATTATAGTTCGTAATGAGATTATGAATTTACCAAAACATATCCCCCTGGAGTGTCAAACCAGGAGTGCATCAAGATCCATTATCATGCATCAATTCCTATTCGAGTCTAGCTCAACGCAGTGTTTTCGGGTTTTACCCCTAGATACATTTCTACCAGAGCCACATCCACTTGCTCGTATCTAGACAGAGATTTATTTTCTTTATAAACAACTTACTCTATACTCACCAGAATCTAGGTATGTGTTTCTTATACTTAGTCTTATACCTAAGGGTTTTCACTAGGGTTTTCTAATCATAATCCCAAAAATAACTAAACATATCCTCTAATAACAACTATAACAACCCTGCTCTTTATTTGATATTTAAACACAACTAATTACATAAATTTCACTTAATAAAACTCATAAGATCAATAGGTATTTTTTCTTTGGGGCTTAGGAACATTACATAACAACTTAAAACATAAAATACAACATTTTTATTGAAAATTTATTTTACATAACCACAACATTCCTTTGTACTTAACACTGTATGGGATAATATGAGGACATATATAAGAAAATGGTAAGCTATAAAGCCCAATAAGGGAATAAAAATGGCATAAAATGAGGAATAAAATACATGTTATTCAATAGGAATATCAATGGATCACAAAATAAATATGAAAATAAAATCATGACATAGCGTGATAATCATAACATGGAAATGTGGCACCAACATACAACATGATATTAGCATGAGTCAAGTCTCATTGCACATGGATTAGCATGAGTAAACCCTCATTGAACTTGAATTAACATTAGTATACCCTCATTTCACATGAATTATCATGAGTAAACCCTAATTTCATATAACATATCATGATACTAAACATTACCCAATGCATTGGAGCCCTATCATGACACACTCTTCATAAACATTCCATTTCATGCATAAGTGTGTAACATAGATCATATAACACGGAATCATTCAACATAATAAGTTATTACATGATTAATAAATGTGTAATAAATACATGTAAGTCCCCAATCAATAATTATATGATCATAAAGGTAAATACCCTTTGTAGAGAAATGGGTTTGGTATTCACTACACGATGGAAAATCATAGTGCAATTTCAGTAGCATAACGATATCAAAGAGAAATTCATAAAATGGGCTTATGAGAGTGTAAGGGGTCTCTCATAATTTATACATGAAATGGAAAGTAAGGGTATCATGTAACATTATCCCCAACAAATGAAATGCAATTTAAGATGCATAATATAAAAGAAGTTCTCAAATGGGAATGAGGAGAGAGAAATCCCTTACAGAATTTCAACATGGTAACATGTGTATATAATAGATCATGGATGGATTAATGAGTGTAAAGAAATATATCATTATTTATAAATAAAATTGATAGTAAAGAGAGTATTTATGAACATATACCAACATATTCAAATTGAAATGAAAAGACATATCATAAAAAAAGTGCTTGATAAAAGAGGAGTGTGAAAGATCCCTTACTTGGATGTGTGACTCTAAAGGCTTGGTAGAGGCTTATTGGGAGTTTGGGAACCTTAAGAGGACTTTAGGGAGTAAGGTTTATAAGTTGGTTAAGCTTCAAAGAGTTTTAGTGAATAGAAATGTGATATCGGGTGAGTTTATATAGTAAAGGAGGGGGATTTCTTTATTATTTTGGTTTTGGACACCTTATAATAAAATATTCAAAACTACAAACCATCCCATGTTTTTTGCCCATGTTTTATAAAAAAGGGTATTGGAATAAATTATTTTATAAGTCCAAGGTCTTAACATATTAAAATATTGTCTTTTCTTATATGGAGGTGAGCGACACTCTCAAGGAAATCATTTTAAAATTATTAAAATATATTACATGTTTGGTGGATTCACTAAGGATTTTATAAAATAAATAAAATAAACTTAAAATTACATTATTTTAAATTAAAAACATATATTGGTCTTAATATACCAATTATAGTATTTATTACATCATTATTGTGCCATTATGATGTCATAAAACACACCGTATATTTATACGGTATTTAATTTTTACCCAAAAATTCGACTATCTCAGAACATTATGAAACATTAATCATTGTATAATTTCAATATTCTGATTCCAAAAATAATATTCATTTTATAAATTTTGTTTCTAAATATGTGAATTTTTACTTTTAAATTAAAACCGATATTTATTGAAAATTGATGGGTTTTGAAAAAAATAGTTTTCAAACCTTAATAAAAATTACATTTAACTTCATAAAAATTATATGATCATTTTTATTTAATAAAAGTAATTTAATATTCTATTAAAATATTAATTATTTTAAAAATTCATTAATTCATCCAAATATATTTCTTAATTGAATTTGAATATTAACCAAAAATACAATTTGTGCTTTAAAAAACATTTACAATGTAACAATAATAAAAAATATATATATTCATTATTCTATAAAAAAATAATTTACATATCCCTAATGCTAAGGTCTTGTTACATATGCCTTTATTACACCTTCATACACCCTAAGAGTAAGGTTTGCGATGGTGGGGCTTTTGTGGGGCTGTTCGGTGAACATGGTTTGGGTCGTGATCTCGATGAGCTTGAACTTCTCCCGTAAATGGTTCAGCTCATGCTTAAGTTGTTGGATATTGGCTTGGGATTGGTCTAGGGAGAAGCCCAGAAATGCTACCTCCCTTGGAAGCTCTGATAAATGGGTGTCATAGGGAATGATCATACTAGTTGTGGCCATCACTTACTTTGTCTGTGTCAAAAGTATTTGTTAAAACCTTATATTTATACTAGTCATGTGATCACTATTCAATGTATATATTATCAATGGTAATGATATTTAATGTTCATTTAAATCCAATTTGATATAAAATAAGTGCATATGTCTTCTATAACCATAAGTCATTTAATTAAAATAAAGGGAATTTTATTCATAAATGTCTGGTTCGTTGCATTAATAAAGAACAAGAATTGGTTAAATGAATTGGTTGGGGGTATGATTTGAGTTTGTGGCTGTTTGTGTGGTTTTTCATTTAAAGGTAGTATCAATGGAGGTTTTTGTGTGTTGGTATTTTTTTTGGGAACCCATAGGTTGGGAAAGAGTGTTTGGTATTATATCTATATACACTGTATTTTCCTTATGATTTCTATGCATACCCCACCCTAGTTGAGCTCCATGTGCCAAACACCCCCATTGTCACGGGGGAGGGTATCTTTCTTAAAAATTATGGTGGGAGGATGGATGGATGGTCTCCCACTCTTTCCCACTCCCTCTTCCAGGCAGTGTTAGCTCAAGATTCTTCGGGCAGGTTGTGGTTTCCCAAGTGTCTTCGGGATGAGATATGTTGTGGTTTCTTAGGTTTCTTCGAGATAAGATTTTTTTATGCTTTCCCATGTCTTTTTTGGATGTGACATGGTATGTGGACCAGGTGTCTGTGGGTGGGATTTGATGTGGTTGTGGGGCCCAGTTGTCTATAGGGAGGTTGTGGTATGTGTCCTAGGTGTGTGCGGGTGGGATGTGATGAGATTTGTTTGCCTAGGTTATGGGACTGGATGTTAAACCCAGGTGTGTGTGGGCGGGTTGTGATGTGGTACATTTAGAAGATGTGGGAGCACTAATATGTTTGTCGTTAGGGTGTGAGAGTGGCTAATCAGTGGGAAAGTGGTGCGAGGAACCCTATCATTGACGTGCTTACTATATTACTCTACTTTACTTGCGTTACTTGGTGTGTATAACTTGGTGAGATAGGGATGGATAGAGTACCTTGTTAGATGTTATTTTTTCTTCTGTTTTCTCACAGTAAACTTAGTATGCTTCTCCCACTTATGTACGAGTGACTTTGGTTTTCCTATTAATTATACTTATATGCTCACCTTGTGCTATAAAAATGATTTTAGGTTTCCAAGAGGACTACGAGGACTGCGCTGGGCATTACTAGCTCAGCCTTTGGGATAGTTAGTGTCACTCGTTATCTTTAATTTTGGTATTTACTTTGGAGCACTTATTTCTATTTGTAGCAGTTTCGTTTTAAACATGCATGTGGTATGGATTTTTGGTTTTCTTATATATATATATGTTTTGGAGTTGTTATGAGGTTGATACATCTTATCTCCTGATCTTGGTTACTATAAAAAGGGTAATACATCCCATTTTTGGATATTTGTATACCTGTGGTGTTATTTGCCACCCCGGGGCCTACTAGAGGTGGGACTCAGGGTCATTAACTCTCTTTTTTCATTATCAGCTCTATAGGGACATCTTTGGAGGGAGGGGGTCATGAAAGAATGGTATAAAAGGTGATGGTTGAGAGATAGGATGTAGTTTGGAGTTATAAACAGTGAGGATTGTATGGTTTGGTAGGGAAATAGTGTTAAGGTGACCTAGGTTCATGACATAGGTCCATGAAGACCAGTTAGGACATGGGATTTTAGGACCCCCTGTGATCCAATGCGAGGAATCTGAGCCCACAGAATAACCAAGTAAGGCTACAACATTTGTAGGGTAGAGACCCTAAGAAAGGTTCATGCATCATAATGACTTGTGTTATTGTATGAATTGGATGTTTTAGAGAATTTTATATGGAAAATGAAATGAGTTAAAATGAGTTAAAATGAATCTTAAATAAAATTCCATACTACCTGGGCTTAGGAATTCCTTGTTTATCTTTTCAACTATGGAACCTATTTTTCATCCATGTGTGGCTCAGGTAGTTGAGGCTCAACAATTCAACCCGATTGATTAGTCAAGGGTTGATCTGGTGGAGGAGGATGACCAGTGGAAGAAAATGTTGTGTTCTTTCTAATGACAGGCCTTGGGAAATTATGAGGGTAGTGTTTCAGACATGGAGATGGAGAGTTGGATCGAGGAGCTTGAGATCACCTTTAGTTTGATCCTGGATTTGACATAGTGATGGGTTCCTTTGGAAGTGAGCCAGATGAGGGGAGCTTCACTTCATTGGTGTACACTGTACCTTTGGGAGAGAAAGGAGGCTGATGTTTTATGGGTCGATTTCGATAAGTATTTATGAGCAGAATTCCTTTCATCGGGCATGAAAGTTGAGAAGAGGTAGGAGTTACTATCCCTATAATAGGGGAGTATGTAAATACGTGATATATGGATTAATTTCAAGGATCTCCTTTTTTTACCGGATATCTTTATATATGAGGAGTCTCATGCGATATTCCTAGAGGAGGCACTTTTTACTTCAATTAAATACATGGTCACCCCCTTTAATGGTGACTTGTCCAATTGTGAGTCTCCCAACGATGACTCATCCACTGATAGCTTGTATAATGGCAACTCATTTACCAGTAGGTCATCCAATATTGATTGATTCACTCAATGATGACTCATCCACCAGTAGCTTGGTATTAAGGTGAATCGTCGATGGACGAGCTACTGGTGGATGAGTCGTCATTGAGTGAATCACTATTGGATGAGCTACTGGTAAATGAGTCGCCATTATACAAGCTATCAGTAAATGAGTCACCATTGGGTGACTCGCAATTGGACAAGTCACCGTTAAAGGGGGTGACCATGTATTTAATTGAAGGAAAAAGTGCCTCCTCTAGGAATA